>JAVJIF010004537.1:0-67635 GCA_038442645.1 Agave tequilana
CAATCTGGCTCCCAACGGCTAGTTTTTCTAGCCCTATAAATTGGGGCATTTGGGGGCTGTTTTCTACAAGATTTTTGGAGAGTTTTTAAGCCAATTTTTCCTACTCTATTAAGAGTTTTCTCCACACATTTGAGCCAAATCCAATCAAAAGGGGAGTTTATCAAGAGTGTTTTAAAAGTGATTTTCTTGAGTTTTCCTCCACCATTTCAATCCTTGTTTTCTCACACAATACTTGAGCTATCCATTGCTATATCTACCTATAGGAGAGTTTGTTGTGAGAGGATTTAGGTGATCAAAGTGTTGTGATCACCAAAGTTCATTCTTGTACTTTGAGGAGGCGGACTTGCGGGTTCGCGGTGTTGTTTCGAGTTCGTGTGTGGACTCGGTGTTTTGAGGTGCGGCCTCGGCGAGCTAGTGGGCTTGCGGTGTGTACGGGACTAGAGAGTCCAAGAGTTTCTAGTGGGAACTCCTTGTAGGTGTTACGGCATCGGGTGATCCAGTGGGATCGATTATAGTGAAAATCCTTCATAGTGTTGAAGGCGGGGATGTAGAGCAAGTGTGCTCGAACCTCGAAACAAATCTCCCGTGTTTGCGATTACTCTCTCTCTCTCTCTCTCTCTCTCTCTTTGTCTCTTACTTGTTTTTATCTTGCATGCTATTATTGTGTTCATCTTTACATGCTTGATATATTGTGTGCTTAATTGTTATATGCTTGGGGATTGTTTGTTAACACTTGTATTTAACCAAGAGAGCCAATGCGGCACCTCAACTCTTATTTAGAGGAATCTTGAGGAGTTAGTTCAGAGCCCTTCACGGGGAATTCGGCTACACTCTTGTGTTATACGTGGTGTTTAGTTTAAGAAGATTTAGTTTGCATCATATAAGTTTTAATTCCGCATTATTTGACCATTAGATTAGCCATCACCTATTCATCCCCTCTAGGTGATTTACAGAAGATCAACTGTTCATCGAGATCTCAATGCTTCATCTCTACGTGAAGTCCAACTCTTCACCTCTACATGAATTCCAACTCTTCACCTCTACATGAAGTCCCTATCAGCTTCTCGAGAACCAAATACACCATATAACTTCGTACAGGTTGCATCACCATGGCTTCGCTTTTACGGCTACCTAAGTACCTTGCCTAAGGATCAAGCCAACTGTAGTTCATTTGAATGAGCTTCATCAAGCTCAAGCACTTGTAACTGATCTTCAGCAGCGAACTGACCTGGCTGAGTCATATGAACCTCTTCACTACCGTCATGGAGAACAACGGCCTTCAACTTGAGTTTGTCGCGGTCACAAACTTGAGATTATGCTTCTTCACCCACTTTCGTGGTTTTATCTCGATTCCAATGGCGGCAAATAATTCGACATTCTCATCAATGTCGTCCACCTGTTCAGCATCAAAACTGGCCACATGATCTCCACCCGGTGTAACATCCGTGAAGTCCTCACTGATACCGAACCAACTGCAGATAGTGGAGTAGCATCAACCTCCACCCGCTGCGATACTTCCTTGGTCTTCGTTCTCTCTACCTGCTGAGAGACGGTAGACTTCAATACTGAAGTCTCATCAAACATGACATGCTGACTCAACACGATCTTCTTGTTTTCAGGGTCCCATAACCTGTAACCTTTCATATTTCTTTTGACATTCAAAAAACACAACTTCTTTGCTCGTCGATTTACCATGCCATCTTTGGCACTAAAGTAGGTCGGACTTCCAAATTCCCACAACAAACTATGATCTAGAGCAGCTTTCCTAGACCAAACTTCCAGTAGAGTTTTACCTCCTATCGCAGTCGATGACAATCCATTTATGAGATGGCTAGCATACACAATCGCCTCAGCCCACGATTTGTCTAATCGTGCATTAGACAACAAATACCGAGTCTTCTCCAGGAAGGAACATTTTATCTCCTTAGCCAACCCATGTATTTCATCTGTGAAGTGAGTACCAATACCAGTTTTATAGCCAAATTGTAAGATTGGTTCTTGTATTTTTCAAAATTATCAATTTGTAACTGCTTGATCTTCCTACCAGTCTGCTTCTCCATCATATCCTTCCACTTCACCAACATATCTAGGGCTTCACACCTTTATCTCATGGGATATATCCAACAATGCCTAGATAAATTTTCAATAAAAGAGACAGTACCTATAATTTTCAAGTGATGCAGTCTTAGCAGGTCCCTAAATACTTACGTGAACACAATTAAGAAGACCTTCTGAGTGGTGAGTGGTGGTGCTGAATTTCACCTTTGTAGGATCTATATTCAAGCAACACAAACACTAGAGGGGGGTGAATAGTGTTATAAATTTTTAAATGAAACTACTTGCAGGAAATAAAAAATTCACAAGATAAAACTCAGAAATGCAAACGCAAAGACAAGAATAGAAATCTTAACTTTAGACTTTATGTGTTACCTTGATTTGTGTGCTGTGTACCTGAAGAGTGTACCATATTGATTTGCAGAAGTGGTTGTTGACACACGATTGAATTCTTCTTTGGTTAAGGCACAGAATAAAGCATTCATCGCCTTGGCGTCAAGGTTCGCATTCTTCTTTTGATCATCACTCCAAGCGTTGTAGTTGGTTGTCGGTTTGGTGTACGGTGCTTCTACAATGTTCTAAAGTTCGTAGTAGTTCAGCGATTGCAAGTAGATCTTCATTCTACACTTCCAATAGTTGTAGTTGGGATCCGTCAAATAGCGGTGGACGTTGTGTAGAATGTTCTTCTTTGAATTGTGACGAAGGGAACTCCGTTGCCATCCTTGTAGATTGTTGACTAGGTATGCAGGGCTCTGATACCAATTGTAGGATCTATATTCAAGCAACACAAACACTAGAGGGGGGTGAATAGTGTTTATAAATTTTTAAATGAAACTACTTGCAGGAAATAAAAAATTCACAAGATAAAACTCAGAAAATGCAAACGTAAAGATAAGAATAGAAATCTTAGATTCTTTAACTTTATTTGTGCCTTCATGTGTTACCTGAAGAGTGTGTCATATTTGATTTGCAGAAGTGGCTGTTGACACACGATTGAATTCTTCTTTGGTTAAGGCACAGAATAAAGCATTCATCGCTTTGGCGTCAAGGTTCGCATTCTTCTTTTGATCATCACTCCAAGCGCTGTAGTTGGTTGTCGGTTTGGTGTACGGTGCTTCTACAATGTTTCAAAGTTCGTAGTTGAGCGATTGCAAGTAGATCTTCATTCTACACTTCCATAATTGTAGTTGGATCCGTCAAATAGCGGTGGACGTTGTGTAGAATGTCCTTCTTTGAATTGTGACGAAGGGAACTCCGATTTTTAGGAACCCATATATATTTGCATCTAATTCTTTTTGAAATAGTATTTCTTTTCACAAAAGAATTATATAGATTATTATTATTATAAAGATGTGTAGATTTTACAAAATTAAAATATATAGTTTTCTGACCAAAAATCTTGCCAAAATTCTGGTTCTCTGAAAATTGTTCCCACTTCTATTTTTTCATCAAATTCCTACTCCAAAGTGAAGATTTCTGAAAGTCAACCTATAATAGCCCTTGTCCACGAGCACATACTGAATCAACGCTTATAGGAAAGTTTGTAATCACTCAAAGGAATCATTATACAAGAGCGTCTTCTTTGTGTAGAAGAGAAGTTGTACAAGGTGTTGTGGTCTTCTTGGTTGTAAGAAGAGTTGTATACATTTGGTAAAGGAGATTTGTCAAGTGGGATACAAGGTGTTGATTTTGGGTGTACAAAGTCAAAGGATAAAGGAAAATCTCAAGCGGGTGGATGGGAACTGGATGTAGGTCATAAGGACCGAATCAGGATAAATCTCTCGTGTTTGCGTTTGCTTAACTTTTCTGTGATTTATTTTCCTTATTACAAGTACGTTTATTTCTTTAACACTAATATTCTTGTGTGAGTGTTGACATTGTATTTTAGATCCACACTTGGCATCATCTCGGGACCAACAACCTTCTTCTTATCCAGAACGCTGTGTTCACCCAATTCTAAGTTGCAGGTAAAAGCATCTTCCTATGATCCCTTCTTTACTGGAGCTTGCAAAGACTTTTCACCCCGTGTTCGACCCTCATCTGCCAGACCTGTGTGCAAACATTATCTGAAGAAATAGAAGTCTCCATCTGATCTGTAACTGTACTATCCTTCAGTAGTAGTATAGATTGTTCCGGCGGACGCCCTTCATAACCACCATTGAGCCTTTGATCATCTTGAGAATACCATCTAGTATGGATACCACAAGACCCAATATTTCTAAAGCACCAATAGAGATAAGATTTCTTTTGAGTTGAGATACATACCTCACTTCTTTCAATTCTCGTACTAGCCCATCATCTATCTTGATACGGACTATACCAATCTCTTCTACATTACATGAATGATCATCACCCATGATAGCAGAACATCTATCTAGCTTCTCAAAGTTAGAAAACAAGTCCCTGTTCGAGCACACATGATAGATAGCTCCTGTATCTAAGATCCACTCAGCAATATCTGAGTAACCAACAATAGGAGTAGTAACAGAGAAAGAAAATACCAATGAGTCTGAGTCTGATCCATCCGCCTATGAAGTACTGGCCACTGTGTGAGATTTGCCTCGGTCAAAACTCCTTCTTACCTTTGACCTTCGGAGAGTCAACCTTCCAGTGCCCTAGCTCCTTACATAAGGCGCACCGGTTCCTCTTCAGATCTCTGAAACCTGATCTGGACTTTGATCTTCCCTGATCACCTCTTCCCTTCCGATTGAAACTACTGCCTCTTACCGCCAATGCCTCTGCTGTTGTGCTCCCTGAAGAAAATAGTCTGTCAGCCTCCTTACTTCATAATTTACAAAAGCAGCAGACACCTCATTGTAATTAAGGGATTTTCTTCCATTGATCAATGTAAGAGTAAAAGTCTCATACTCTTCTTCAGGAGAGAGAATTCAATAGAATTACTGCCTTATCTTCATCATCGATCTCCAGATTCACATTAACTAGGTCTGTAAGAAGCTTTGTGTAGCTATTTATGTGTGTGTTAATGAAGCATCCTCTCCTCAGCTGAAAACGATAAAGCATACTCTTCAACTGTAACCGCGATTCAACGCTTTTTCATCAGATATTTTTTCTCGAGGATCTCTCACAGCTGCCTCGTAGATGTTTCATGCAACACATGATACTTGATGTCTTGTGTAAATAAGACCTGATCAAGCCACACGCTATTCGGTTCATCTTGTCCTAATTTTCTTCAGTAGTTGAATCACGTTTTTTCTCTAACCGTAGAGTGTCTTCAAGGTTTGATGTCGTCAATGCAACCATCACCTCACATCTCTACATACTGAAGTTGTTCTTGTCATCGAACTTCACCACATCAATCCTTAACGGATGTGGATTCACGGATTTCACCGTAGATGTACTATCTCCAGTCATCTTTCTCAACTGACTCCTCAAAGTAATGCGAAAGCAAACAGAGTTAGATAAAACAAACTAGATAAAGACATGATCTTTACCTCCACGCGAAATCTTCGAAGAGTTTCCGAAGCAATCTACTCCTCCGAATTGATTCCTCGGGCAATCCACACGCTGTTTTTAGATCGACACACGATCCCACAAAAGTCTCAACGCTGCTCCGAGATCGACACGCGATCTCCGCCTAACAGCAACTGATGCCTTTGAAATAACACACGATCCTACGACGAACCTGGGATACTCTGATACCACTTGTTGCGAGCGCAGGGCAACAACCACTTGAGGAATCCACCAAATAGAGGTAGTTGCAGTCGGAAATGTAGCCAATATGACAAGAACAAGAAACAATAGAGAAAACAAATCAATCCAGTATTTAATGAAGTTCGGCAATTTGCCTACATCCTCGGGGTAAGGGAGAAGAGATTTTATTGATTCAGCAATCAATTACAACTTGTTCCTTACTTCAAGGAATTTTCAAGGGAGATTTTTAGTGGGATACCAGGGATACAATAAATGAGGGCTCTAACCCTTATTTATAGCCACAGAGTCCCAGAATTTAGAAAACCCTGATTGGATTTGACCCCAAAATAGAAAAGGAGTCTGAATCCAGAAAGGAGACAAAACGCGTATGTCGGTCGACCGGCCCGGTCGACGGGGACCAACCGAGAGCTGGCTCATGTCAGCCTGGTCGACCGCTCCTTGCCACGATCAACCGATCGTCGATCGGGTCCATGTCTGTGGCGGTCGACCGGTCCATGTCTGTGGCAGTCGACCGGCCACTCCTCGGTCGATCGGGATCTGTCTGGGCCTGCTACATGCGCCGTTCTTGTTCCTTTTGACTTCCGGTCTCTGTGCTATCTTTCTCTATCTCCTCTCTCCCTGCACCACATGGTCTACACCACCATTACCGGTTTTCCACAGATGGCATTGTGCACAAAATACTTTTTCAGAATACACCTGTATTAGTTAGAGAAGTGCTTGCTGTTCGAGATTAAAAAAACCAGCAATTCCTTTTGCAACTCTATTCAATCCAATTGAGTTTAAAAAAACACAAGTTCTTATTTATCTCCTTGAAGTTATGCACTACATTTAACGTTCCAAGGGAAGAAACATGGGAGCAACCTTTTTTTCACCAAGTACGGAACCAAATTAGTCCCTCAAGCTTTAACCAGCATGAGCATCTCAGACTACATGAAGGAGATAGGATATTGATTTTTGTAACAACTAACACATGTCAAGATCTTTGTAAGATGATAACTTCACATTTGCACATTTTAACTGCTCCTAGCAAGTAATCCACGACTTCCCACCAAGCGTTACAGAACTCAATTTGGAAGAAAATCAGTCAGCCCCTCTTCAAGGACTCTGCAATCCCTTTGGAGAGACAGTACACAGTAGACTGGATTGTGATCATAGGATTCACCCCAACTGCACTTGGAAGCACACTCCCATCACACACAAACAGACCTTCAGCTTCCCAACTCTCTCCTCTCTCATCCACTGCACTCTCCTCCTCACTAACTCCCATCCTACAGCTACCCATCTGATGGGCTGAGCAAGACACGGTCCAAAACTCGTCCCTTGACATCGGCCCACCTACCACCCTTACCTCATCCAAGAACTCCTCCAACTCTTCCTCTTTGATCCCCCTACAGTTCAATCTCTGCCCGTCGCTTCGATGGGTCCCTACCTCTGTCGCCCCTGCTGCCACCAGAATCCTCAGTGCACGTCGTAGTCCGTCTCTGAGGTTATCCTTGTCCATTTGACCCATTCGGTACTTTATCCTTCCCTCGGCTTGCACTGTCCCTGACCCCTGGTCCCTTACAAGAGCAAACAGATGAGCAGTCCTACTGTACCTCGACATCCTCTCCTTCATGTCCTTCCCAGATACCCAAGGGACCAATGTGAGAACAAGGCAGGGCCCGTTGCAGGTGTTTCAATAATCGTTCGACAGTTTGAGTTTGAATCCTTAACCTTATGGATGGAAGTGATGATCCCTCCCTCGAACGTCTTGCCTTTAAGGTCTGATACTGACTCAGGGAAATAGCCCCAGACTAAGGCCACAGGATGGAGGTGGAGGTTCTTTCCTATGTTTGGATTCCTTAGCCCGCTGGAGATCATCAAAGGGGGAGTTAATAGAGCACCGCAGGCTGAAATTGTCACCTTTGCTTTGATTTGTAGTTTCTTTGTGACATTATTGCTCAAAGTCTTTGCCACTAGTCCACCACACTTCTTCGATTTCTTGCCCGAATTATTCTCTTCAAATAAGAATTTCTCGGCTTTGCATCCTGTTAAGATAACTGCACCATAGTTTACAGCATCGACTAACCAAGTAGTATCAGTCCCGTGCTTGTCACCTGTTGGGCAACCATAACAGCAACTGCCGCAGAAATGGGACTCTGAACAATTCCTCGGCACGAAATCCACATCAAGGCCAAGTTTCTGACACCCTTTACGAAGTACTTGATTCTGAAAGCCTTCCTCTGTGCAATTCTGCGTAACCCCAATCCTTTCACATACTTTGCTCATGGCTGAGAGGTAGTCTGGACTCCTGAAAAGATTTAGCTTTTGGTCTTCTGCCCATTCCTTGAGGACAGAATCAGGTGTGTTTATGCAAGCTGACCAGTTGACAGCTGAGCCTCCTCCGACTGTCGATCCAGCCAAGAGCATCATCCCGCCATCAAGAGTATTGAGAATTCCCCCTGATTCATACATCTGGTCCATAGTTGGTGCTTCCATGGAGGTATAATCGTTTGACGTGAAGTAGTTTCCTTTCTCGATGACGATGACCTTGTGGCCGAAACTTGAAAGCACAGAAGCAGCAACTCCACCACCACAGCCGGAACCAACAATGACAACATCACATTCAAGCTTGTGGAAGTCCTTCTGATTGTCATCTTCAATGACCTTTAGGCCTTTTTTGCCAACGACTCAAGGAGGGATGTGTCCGTTGTTTGCTCTGTAGTTTCTACAATGCCCTTTTCAAGTGGCCTCTCTGTCCGTGGTTTAGAGGTTTTTCTCGAGTTGGTGTTTTGTATCCAATTGCATCCCATGATGGATTGTCAGAGTTTTCATCAGTCTGTCAAGGAAAAGAGGATATCCATCAGAATTGGTGTAAATTCCTTCAGAATTTTGAGTTGTCTATAGACATAATATTATCTATTCTACCCACTTTTCATAACAATATAGATGACATAACAATTCAAGAAGGAATAGAAACCGTAAACTCTTCAGTTTTAGTGTTCATGATGACCAATCTACATAATAGGAAATGTTTTCAATGTTTTTAAGCCTTCACTAGCTAAGAAATCAAAAAGTCGAGAAATAAAAAAGGAGCCACTCAATAACCTGTTTTAAGCTTTCCATTCTATATATCTTGATGAATGCAACTAACTGTCATATTCATGTAGCAATCGACACCCACGTACATTGTTACCAATCTACATCATAAGAGCAATAAGAAGATGATATTATATATTGCTAAAGAACATTAAGCGATTTCAGTCCTAGTACCAGTAGTCCACATCAGATTTGTTATTACTCTGCTAAATGCGATTGATAAAAATGCACATAAAATGCATAATAATCATGTGTCCAGTTAAATGACTGACAGTACAAATACCTTAATAGATAAGTTAGATGCTCTTCCCTTGCTTGTCTCGCATATTAGGGCTGTTTTGATTTTTGGAAGAGAGGGAATAAAGAAGAGAGGGCAGGAAGAGAGAACGAAGAGAAGAGCCTCTTCCTTCTTCCCCTCTGTTGTTTGTTTGGTCAATTTTTGAAGGAAGAGAGGGAAAAAAACCCAAAAAATTAATTTAAAACACCCCCCAAAAAAAATCGATCTCGTCCTCTGCAACCTCTGCATAGACGTCGTCCTCTGCAAAACGTCAATGATCGGCGGCAAGTTCGTGACGGTGCCAAACGTGATCATCAGCGCCGAACGTCGAAAAAAATTAATATGTGACGTCGACCTCCAAGTCTGCAACGTCCAGCTCCTCGTCGTCGTTCTCTGCAAAACGTCAATGATCGTTGACACCGTTCTCTGCAAAACGTCGATCTCTGCATCGACGTCCTCCACAAAACATCAGTGATCGGTGGCAAGTTCTCGGCGACGGCGAACATCGACCTCTGAAAAAAGTGTATCTGTGACGTTGAGCTCCTCGCCATCGACCTCCAGCTCCTCTCTGACGTCCATCTCCTAGCCATCGTCCTCGTTGTCATCCTTCGCGTCGTCCTCGCCAGCGCGGGAAGGAGATGGTGGGAGGGGAGGGATTAAAAAAATGTTTTTTGTCTTTATCCACGAGCTCGAGCTCTCTTCAGCTCATTGTTGAGGGGAAGGAAAAAAACCCCTCTTCTGCCATGTCGGCGGACATGTCAGAGCTGAGATGGAGGAAGAGGATCTCTTCTCCAAAAAAAAAAAACAGGAAGAGGGAAAAGAGCCCCTCTTCTCTCTTCCCTCTCTTCCAACAAAACAAACAGCCCCTTTCATGATAGGTACCGTGTTCTCACAAACAAACTGGCCAATTAGCACAGCATAGCTGACAAGTACTTGTGCCCTTGGAAGACAGCATGCCACAATTCTTAAATAGTTGACAGGATTGGAACGCTATGCCGATGTCAAAGCATGGAGGAAGTGTTAGACTCAATCTATACCGGCATACTTTGCATAGCCAACAGGTATCTATGTATTTTGTAGGATGACCCCATTTTTTAAGTTATCTATATACGATATTTCTAACTTTAGCAATACTGGAGAACAATCCACACAGTAACACAAAACGTTTGAAACTAGCAAAATGCATCTTTGAAGTCAAGCTGTTACCTAAGGATGTATTTAATGTTTATAAATTTTCGATAGCACCAATTTCATATACCTGTTAAGAGAAGACTATAATCTATAAACAATACAAGCCACCAAGAGAGAAAAAATCCTTTCCTAAAATTTTTTCCTTCATTTTCATTACCTTCAAATGTGGCCAGAATCAACTAACATGAAAGAAAAGTAGGCCAAAACCATTCACTCTCTTCCACTTAATAGAAGGGGTAACTTCATAATCAAACAAAGCTCAAGGGAGAGTCCCTTTTTAACCAACAAAAATGAAAAATAATACTATCAATACCTGAATTCTTTGTTAATTCCATATTCACCACTCCGGTCTTTACATTTTCATATTGACCCCCCAAATCATCTAAGTTGGGACAAAAATTATCCTCCCTTTAGTTGTCGTTTGTATTATAACAATGAGATGATCAAAATACCTTTCTACCCTCAATAAGTAGATCTTTATATTTCCATTTCCCCATTAACTCCTCTCTCATTCACTCTCTCTCATTGTCTCACTCACACTTTCACTCTCTCATGCTTCTCTCTCACTCTCACTCTCCCCCTCTCTTTCCCTCCTTCATAGAACCCTAGCCGCCATTTGAACGGGTTTGGTCTTTATAAATGGATTAAAGAGGGTAAGATATGATGGGTATATCAGTCAATTTAGATAGTATTATATAATATTTGAAGCTAAATAAGGAATATTCCAAGAATCATTTAATATATAGACGGAACAACTAATAACATGTCATTTTTTTCCAACTTAAATAATTTGGCGAGTCGAAATGAAAATATAAAGATATCAGGAGTTAAAATGTAATTAGCAAAAAATTTAGATGTCGATATGAAAAAAAAACCCTACAATTAAAGTATATCAACTTAAGCGGAAAAAGAAGGAAGGAATTATTGCTTGTAGATTTAAATTTACCCATGAGTAGAAGACAAGTGTGCAGAAGATCCTGACCATCACAAATGCCATCCTTAAAATTATAAAAAACTTCTCCCTATTCCATCTCTTGAGGGCTTCTTCTCTCTTGTCCAATGACATTTCAGAGAACTTGCTGACGAATGGGAACCCTCTTGAAATGCTGAGGGACCCACAAAGGAGAAGAGTCCCTAACCTTGTGCCAAGGAGCCATAGAACCAATTTCACCATAAAAACAGCTTCCTTCAGACCCCTCTTCACCAACAGCTCTGCAACCTGCAAACAAACAAAAAAAAAAGGTTAATTTTGAAAGCAGGAGAAAGTGACAAACTGAAATCAATGCTGACACTGTACTAGCAGAAGAGAGTCAAACAGAACTGATCTGTAAAAGCCACGTACCGCCAGAGGGTAGCATTACTCATTTGGCATGAAGTGCAGAAAGCCACATACCACCAGAGGGTAGGATTAAACAAAATACTAATACAACTCAGTGAAAACAACAATCTGCATCAATTGAATGACAAAGAAAAGTTCTATTTTGGTTATGCAACAGCTGTAGTGAATATTAAATCAGTTGAAGAAATTAAATTATATATATTATTGGTGAGGGCAATGCCCGATTATATAGTCCATTATAATTATATAATAAGAAAACTCCTACTCTAATATGATTAGTATACATAATCCTAATTCTAATGTATATTATTGATGACGACAATGCACGAATATATAGTCATTACAATCAAATGATACTAAAACTACTACTCTAATATAATTAGTATTACATAACCCTAATTCTAATAGTACTCTTTGACAGTGAAAAATAACCACAAGTTTGGAACTTGAGAACGAGTAAGTAGGGATGCGAACGGTCTCGGGCCGGCCCGCCTACCACACGGGCCTGGCCCAAGTTGGCCCGGAGCCGTTCCCAAACCCAAGGCGTGCCCAGGTTTGGGGATAGTGGCCCACGGCTCGGCCTGGCCTGGCCCGCCGCACCAGTGTCTACCCGGGCCCGGCCGGCCGAACTCGGGCCGTCTCGGCCTGGGTTGGCCAACGCTCTTTTTAGAGCTATTGGCTGAGTCATGGGGGATTTGTAAATTTTTTTTTACAAATACCCCCAACGACTATAATTGGCCCAGGTTATAACCGTTGGGGGGTATTTGTAAATTTTTTTACAAATTCCCCCAACGGCTTTATTGGTCCAAATTGTTTTTTTTTATTTTAAAAATGGCATTTTAACACCCTCTTCCCCTTTATAAATACCTACTCTTCCTCACTTCATTTCATCACCAAAAAAATCTCTAAAAAAATCTCTTAAATTTTCAAGTGCTCAAGCTCTCTAGTTCTCTCAAGTTCTCAAGTGCTCAAACTCTCTCAAGTGTTCAAGCCCTCAAGCTCCCTCAAGTTCTCATGTGCTCAAACTCTTTTTCACATTCCGGTATTTATATTATTGTCAATTTTAGTTTAAAAATGAACGCAGATTCTTCATCAGCAAGTTGTACTAATCCTTGTTCTTATAGGTATAATTGTAATTTAGATTTTGACTAGTCAAGAATAACATGATTTGCAATGCCTTTATCCAACACTTTAATAGATTCATTCACACAACCAGAAACACTATCCACAGATTTTATTATTTTTTCTGATCGGCCTTCTACTTTTACTGCCAGAGTAGCAACTTTCATGGCAGAGGAAAAATCTGAGGTATGAAAACTTTAAAAAAAAACAATTAATGGAGGTAGGAGGGCTGTATGCAAATTTTAGCTAGATATTTCTTATGTTTTTACAAAAAATAGTGGAATCGGTGCACTAGCTAGACACATTAGAGCAAAACACCCCCAGAATCAACCACGACAAAAAAAAATTCACTTTTGGTGGCACATTAAGCACTTTTAGTTATAATCGTCAAAGAGGTAAAACTAATCTAGCTAACATTTAATTCAGACTGAACAACCTTTTAGTTTTGTTGAAAATCAAACATTCACAAATTTTATTAAAACTGCTCAAATCTTAAATATGATATGTTTTGTAAAGATACTATTTGAGCGAAAATGTTCAGGGTTGTTGAAGAAAAAATAAATTTTAATTGCAATTTTTTCTTTTATGTCACAAAGAGTTGCGCTTATTTCTGATTGCTGAGAAGCTCTTAACAACTTTCATTACACAGTTGTTAATGCACATTTTATTAATTTGACTAACTTTTAAACAAAAGAATGATTGATTTTAAAAAATTTCTTTTTTCTCATATTGATTCTAATCTTAGTCAGACTATTATGAAAGTTGTTAAAGAATTTAAACTTAATCTAAAAATTTTCTATTTCAGTTGATAATGCTAGCAATAATACTCATGCAATTGAGCTTTTAAAAACTTATTTTAGACCAATTTTGAATGAAAAACTTTTTCATATTCATTGTGTATGTCACATTATTAACTTGTGTGTAGATGATGGTTTCAAATATATAGATACTTATATTCACAATTTAAGACGTATTATTTTATTTATTAGAATTAATGGTCCAAGGAGGCAAACCTTTAAACAAAATTATTCCAGTGTAGTCCTACAAATTAAAAGTTTACCTCAGGACATAAGGACTCGTTAGAACTCAACATATAGATATGTTTATTTCCACGTAATTACTAGATTTATTTATTTTTGATGAAGAATGAAAATTATTGAAGTAATTTGTGAATTTTAAAAAAAATTAAAGAGTAATAAGATTATTTTTTGGGATTTATCATGTTAGTATTTTGAGTGCCTCATATTCATTAGAGAAGAATACAGGTTCAAGTGGAGGTGTTACAAGTTTTAGAGATCAAGCACGGACATGTACATGACTTGTGCATGTTATAAGTCAACTTATAAGTCTATTAATCGACCTATGATTAGCCTAGTCGACTTATACTTTGGCATAGTCGACTAGTGGTTGCTAACAGAGAGTTAGGTTCTCAGATTTTCTCAAAGTAGTCGACTAATGAATGGGTATAGTCGACTAATACATGATATTAGTCAACTTATACTACGGTCTAATCGACTAGTATTCGGTTCTGGCAGTTTTCTTTTCTGATTTTATTTCCAGTTTGGATTGAATTCGAGTTTTTTTTCTCTTAGGCAGTGCTGATTGGATTGTTGAAGTTTGAGTTGGACTAGGATCATTCTAAGTGCCTATAAAAACCCCTTGGGGTTGGCCTTTTGAAGACAAGTCAAGAATTCAAGAGAAATTCAGATTTTCACCATTGAGAGTTGTAAAAGAGAGATATTCTTGTAACTATTATATTTTCTTCTCTATTTTCAATAAAGTTTCTCCCCTCCTCCCCGTGCACGTAGGAACTCTTGCTGAACCACATTAAATCTGGTGTTTTTGGTTGCGGTGATTAGTCTCGATTGCTTGCTAGTAGTAGATTTTCTATGTTTTCGCTGTCGAGTCTTTAACTCGGTGTTTCTCTATTATTGTATCGGCGTTCATTAATAACAATTGGTATCAGAGCAATGTTTAGCAAGATGACAACGACAACCAAGTTCAAGGTAGAGAAATTCAACGGAAGTCCAATTTCTTTGTGAAAGATACGACTAACGTTATTGCTCGTGAAGGAGGGCACCTACAAGGCCCTGCTTGGTATTAAGAAGTCATCGAAGATGGAGGATGATGAGTGAAATAACATCGGCTTTCATGCAAAGGCGACGATCATACTATGCCATCAGATGAGGTCTTGTACAACGTCATGAACGAGAAGATAACTGTTGGCTTTGGGTGTAGGCTGGAGAGCCTTTACATGATGAAAAGTTTATCGAACAAGCTCTTCATGAAGAAGCAGTTATACAACCTTCAGATGAAGGAAGGTAACCTATTCTATAACATCTTAATACTTTTAATAGGATTTTAAGCGACTTGTTGGCTCTAAAAGTTAAGAAAGAAGAAGACAAAACTCTTCTGTCACTCTCTTCTCTTCCATCAAGTTATGACCACTTGGCGACCATCATCATGTACGGTAAGGAGACCTCAGAGTTAGAAGATGTTAGGCAGATGCTCCAAAACAATAAGCTGATGAAGAAAACAAATTCTACATAGGAGGCCTCAGGACTGATTGTCAAGGACCAGAGAGAGATCAAAGAGTAGAGAACCCAAAAGGGATTCAGAAGCTTCTAGCAGTTTTTCTTTATATTTTTGCAAGAAACCAAGGCACACCAAGAAAAATTGTATGAAATACAAGGAGATGTTGAAAAAAAAGGCGGTAAAAATTCTGATGGGACTAGTAGAAAGATCAAGTCCGGGTTATCGAACAAGTTGATGAGGATCCATGTGATGTCTTGATAGCTCAGTCAGGAAAAAATAAGTACCAGATGCTTGTTTACTTGACTCAGAGTGCACATACCACATGTGCCCAAGAAGAGAATGGTTCAATACTTACAAGCCTTATGATAGAGGCTCTGTCCTGATGGGTAACGACGCTGTATGCAAGACAATTGGCATCGGCAACATCTGTATAAGGATGTTTGATGGACATGTTTGAACCTTCATGAACGTATGTTACGTTCCATATTTAAGGAAAAATCTTCTCGTTGGAAGCTTTGGAAGCCCGAGGGTACAAGTTTTCAGGTGCAGATGAATGTATCAAAGTTAACAAGAGTTCCATGATGATTCTCAAAGAAAAACGAACAGCAAACTTGTACAAGTTGACAGGTAGCAATATTGTTGGTGACGCTTCAGCAGTAACGAAGAAGGAGAATACTACAAGTCTTGGACACATGAGCGAGCGATGCCTTCAAGCCCTACACAACAAAGATGCTCTATCAGGTATCAAATATTGCAAACTTGATTTTGTAAATTTTGCACCATGGATAGGCAACGTAGAGTAATTTTCTCTACATCAGAGCACAAGATAAAGGCTTGCTAGATCTCATACACACAGATGTGTGGGGACCTTCGCTAGTAGCATCCATCGGGGGTGTTATGTGCTATGTTACATTCATAGATGATTTCTCCAGAAGAGTTTGAGTATACTTATTGAAGCAGAAATTGAAAATATTTCAGAAATTCAAGGAGTGAAAAACTATGGTGGAGAATCAGAAGGGCGAAAGGAAAAAGTCTTGAGATCCGACAATGAAGGCAAGTATACCTCCACGGAATTCAAGGCTTACTTAACAGGTAAGGGCATCAAACACCAGCTAAGTATTCCAGGGCGACCAGAACAGAATGGAGTAGCAGAGCGCATGAATTAAATACTTATAGAGCGTGCCGGCAGTATCGGGTTATAGGTTGACATGTCAGAAGAATTTTGGGCAGAAGTGGTGAATTATGCGAGTTATCTGGTAAACAGGTCACCATCAACAGCAGTTGATCTTCAGATCCCAGAGGAGATATGGCGAGAAAAGTCCGTGGATTATTCAACCTTATGGATTTTTGGTTGCCCCGCGTATGTTTGATTGAGTCAGAAAAGGAACAAACTGGAGTTCAAGTCTAAGAAGTGTATCTTCATCGGGTTCACCAAAAGACTCAAGAATTTCAAACTTTGGTATCCCGAGACAAAGAGCACCTTTACCATAGAAATGTGGTCTTTGATGAAGAATCAATGTTGCAAGACAAGTCAGAGATGGAGGATAAAGCGCAAGTGGAGCTTTAAACAGTTCGGTAGACACTCAGAAAATGGGAGTTGAGTTCTCAGAGGGCCCTAAAAGGCCTAATGTGTTAGAAGATGACTCACATTCAGATGGAGACGAAAATAAGGCTACTCAAGAGCAACCTAGATCGTTGAGGTGATCAGTCAGAGTTACGGTGACTCCAGCAAGGTATGGCTGAGAAGATGATCATGTCTTCTTCGCATTAGTAACAGAAACTAGAGATCCTAATAGTTACAGGAAAGCAGACAAATGATCACGACAAGTGGATTACAGTCATAGAGCAGAAGATGAAATATTTAGATAGAAATTAAACATGAAAATTGGTAGATCTTCCAAAGCACTCCAAGGCAATAAGTTGTAGATAGGTATTTCGCAAGAAGAATAATGAGCAGTACAAGGTAAGATTAGTTGCCAAGGGATATGCTCAGAAGAAGAGTATTAACTATAATGAGATCTTCTCATCTGTAGTCAAGCATACGTCTATTCGGATGTTATTGCTAATAGTAGCTCAGTTTGATCTAGAGTTAGAGCAGATTGATGTCAAAACAACATTTGTGTACAGTGAGCTGGAGGAGGAGATATACATGAAGCGACCAGAAAGTTACATTCAGAAAGGTCACGAAAATAAGATGTGTCTTCTAACTAAGTCCCTCTATGGACTTAGCAGTCTCCCAAGCATTGGTACAAGCAGTTTGACTTTTCATGATCAAGGCCAGATACAACTGATATGAGTATGACAGTTGTGTTTATTTCAAGCAAAATGATGATCCGATATATTTGTTGTTATATATGAATGATATGCTGATTGCTGCAAGAAATAAGGCACATATTTAGAAGCTTAAAGCTCAGCTAAAGAAAGAATTTGACGAAAGGATTTGAGAGAAGTTAAGAAGATCTTAGGTATGAAGATCACTCGAGACAGAGGAGAACTATGTTCTCAAGGTGTTAGAAAGATTCAACATAGCAGAAGCAAAACCAGCCATCACTCCTTTGGCAGGTCACTTCAAACTATTCTTCAGGCAGTGTCCACAATCACCGGAAGAGGAGAAAATGTCTCGAGTACCATATGCTAGTGCGGTGAGATCACTTATGTTATTATGGTCTGCACTAGGCCTGACTTAGGCTATGCAGTTAGTACAATAAGTCGGTTCATGTCAAATCTAGAAAAGCAACACTGGAAAGCAGTGAAGTGGTGCTACGATATCTACGAGGGACTGTGAGACTATATTAGGCATTTCAGAGATTGGAAGCAGGGAAGCGTAGGAAATTACAAGGCTATGTTGATGCAGATTACGCAGGGGATCTTGACTAGCGAAGATCTACGACGGACTATGTGTTCACAGTAGCTGATTACGTCACTAGTTAGAAGGCAGAATTGCAAAATATTATTGCCCTTTCAACGACAGAGACAGAGTACATGGCTGTAGTTGAGGCATCAAAGGAAGCTTTTTGTTGAGAGGATTGGTCGAGACTTTTGGTAAAATGCAGGATTCAGTTCGGGTTAATTGCGATAGTCAGAGTGCTATTTATCTTTCTAAGGATCACAGGTATCACAAGAGGATGAAGCACATTGATATGAGATATCATAAGATACGTCAGTGAGTCATGAATGACAAGTTGATCGACTTGGTAAAGATCAACACGAAGAAGAATCCAGCAGACATGATGACGAAGACCATCCCGATGGAGAAGTTCAGAGCATCTCTGAACTTCATCAAGGTTCTCTAAAAATAAAGAGGAGAAGGGCTCTTGGGAGGAAGCCATGTGAAGTCACAAAAAGGGAGAGAAAGCACAGTGAATTAAGCGAAGGCCAATTTCTACAGAGGGACTCAATGAACATGAGCCAAGGTGGAGATTATTAGTACTTTAAGTGCCTCATATTCATTACAGAAGAATACAGGTTCAGGTGGAGGTGTTACAAGCTTCAGAGATCAAGTACGAACATGTGCAGGACTTGTGCATGTTATAAGTCGACTTAAAGGCTATTAATCGACTTATGATTTAGCCTAGTTGGCTTATATTTTGGTATAGTCGATTAGTGGTTGCCAACAGAGAGTTAGGTTCTCAAATTTTCTTAGAGTAGTCGACTAATAAATGGGTATAGTTGATTAATATATACTATTAGTCGACTTATACTAACAATTTCCTTTTCTAGTTTTGGTTCCAGTTTGGATTGGATTCAGGTTTTCTTCTTTCTCTGAGGCATTGCTGATTGGATTTTTGAAGTTTGGGAGGGACAATCATCCTAGGTGCATATAAACCCCCTGAGATTGGCCTTTTGAAGGTAAGTCAAGAATTTAAGAGAAATTCAGATTTTCACTATTGAGAGTTGGAAGAGAGATATATAATTATTGTATTTTCTTCTCTGTTTTCAATAAAGTTTCTCCCCTCATCCCCATGGATGTAGACACTCTTGCCGAACCATTTAAATCTAGTATTTTTGGTTGTGTGGTGATTAGTCTCAATGCTTGCTAGTGATAGATCTTCTACATTTTTGCTGCCGAGTTTTCAATTCGGTGTTTCTCTCTTGTTGTATCGGCGTTGATCAACAACATATTATCACAGAACTAATTTAGTTTTTACGAGTTAACTGAAATTACTGAACTGTTTTATACATATTGAAATGATTCTTTACTTCAAGATATTATTACTCTTATGGAAGAAAACTTTAATAAGTATTTTAAAGATTTTTTTACTATATTTTATTTTGTTACTATTATTGATCCTCAAATTAAATTTGAAGGATGTAAATATTTACTTGAAATTTTCTAGAAAAATTGGATTATCCTGATTGTACCCTAGTATGGAAAGATATTAAGAATTATATAAATAATTTGTATGATTTTTTATGATTCTCAATTTGAAAATAAACAATCATCCCAACCTGCAGCTTCATCTAGGCCAAAAAGTTATTTTATTATCTAGTTTATTATCTGCATTGGAAAGATCAAGAAGCTCGGACTCATTGAATGAGCTTCATTATCATTCGACTTGTGCTATAGCTCCAGAGATTGATGTAGACTCAGGATTTGATATTTTCGCCTGGTAGAAATTACAGGAATCAACATATCATGTGCTTTTCATCCTGGTGCGTGATTTACTAACCCCTCCTGTCTTTATAGTACCTTTAGAATCTGCTCTTAGTATAGCTAGATGAATGCTGACTGATACGAAGAACCGCCTAGCTTCAGATGTCATTGAGATGAGCATTGCGAGAAAGATTGGTTGAATGTGTAGACGAGAAGCCAAAATAAATCAGTAGATGAAACCATCGAAGACGCTCTAAAAATGATTGAAGAAATGAAGATCTTTTATATTTGTATTTGTATCAATTTATTCTTCAATTTCAATCTATATTATGCATTTGTAGTTTTATCAATTTATACTTCATTTTAAATCTATATAATTTATTTGTATCAATTTATCTAATCTATTGGATTGTTAATAAAAAAATTACATTTACATTTTACAACCTGTATCAATTTTGTCAAAAAATGTTAAATTTTTAGAACTTAAAAATCAATTTTTAAAATTTCTTATTAATAAAAAAGCCCCGGCCAGGCCGGACGGGCGGGTCTCTGGGCCAGACGGGCGGGTCTTCGGGTCATGCCCGAGCCCCTCGGAGGGGGACCGGGACTGAGCCGGGCCGGGCTGCCCGGGAATTGCTGGCGGGCCCGGGCTTGGCCCGGCCCGGTCCTTGAACCACCGGGTCCGGGACGGGATGGTCCCGGCCCGTTTCGCATACCTAGGAGTAAGTAAAAGGAAAACGATTCTCAGAATACTGGAAGAAAGTGCAAAATTCGTCACTAATCAAGAGAAATTACAAGTTTTTCCTTCTTCTTTTTCGTTTCATCAACAGTTTCAAATAATTAAGCAGCCATTTGTACTTTATTATAAATTAAACAAGCAAAACAAATTGGAACAATCATTCGAACAAACATTTTGTACACAATTAAAGAATATTTCAACATTCAACAACAGCCAAAATTCTTGACCAAGCCAAGAGTTGTTTTGAGACTTTTCTCCATTTTTTCGATACACAAAAACGGACTGTTGATAGTGATTGTGATAGTAAGAAGATTTCAAAGCATAAACAAGTACAAATCCAAACCTAAAGAATTTTGTGTCCATAATGAAATGTAAATAGAACTTACTTAAAAAATTATCAAGAAAAGAACGAGAAATGGACCTCATCAGGGATGGGGGGCTGAGAGGCAGAGGCAAGGAAGAAGGCCTGGAGGGGCTTGCTGGGTGGGTCCGCCTTGCCGGCGCTGACGTGGACGACGGAGGGGATGAGGGCCCCACACATGGCAGCCAGTGAGCCCATCTGCGAGGCTGAGAGGCCATGGCTGTATCTCTCCCCTTCTCTTCTTCTTCCTCCTCTGAGAAGAGGGTGGCCTTGAGCTCTCCACTGTTCCTCTCCTTCCATTTTGTCCTTCTCTTGCAAAATGTAAAAGTAATGGGTGCGGTTTTGCTGTTTTCGAGATGGGCTTCAGTCTGGGTTTTATTTATAGACGAGCCGCACTGGATTTTTTTGTGGGTTTATTTTTTTCTTTTTATCTTCGAGCGAATATTGGCATCCACCAAATTAATTAAGGGTCCCATCGGATTAATACACTCACCAAAATGATAAACAACCTCCCTTAATTTTCAAAAATATCCTTATTCTCTCAAAGTTTTTTTAATCCTGGTCACACACCAAAATTTTAACACACTGCTAAACATATTGTATAAGAACATATATGTATATGTTCTGCCAAAGCTGACCGAACACATACATAATGTTCGGCCATCACTGGCCGAACATCTTGAAATTTGTTCGGCCAGCTTTGGTCGAACAAATACATATATGTTCGATCAAAATTGACCGAACAGTTTGTGAACCCATCTCGAAAAAAGGAAAAATTTGATTTTGGTCGATACAATTTGATTTTTTTTGTTCTTTCTACTTTTAGAAAATCATATAACCCTAGGCACAATCAAGAAAAATTGAATTTTTAGGGTTTGAAATTTTGGATGAGTTATAATTTTTTAAGGTTGAAGGTGAGTAATGAAAGGGTTGGAGGAGGAGGAGTGTTGGGTGGGTGTATTAAACAATTTGGGTGGACGCATTAATTAATATGGAGGTCAAAATTTATAATTTTAGGTTGGATATTTTAGAATTTTTATGTAGTGTTATAATGATCCATCAAAGTTTTCAAATTTTGATGGGTACCTTAATCAATTTGGTGGTGGGTGTCAATATCCGCTCCTGTGATGCCAGTATTTATGATAACTGACACTATTTTTGGCGTTTACTACATTTTATTTTATTTTATAATCCCAAATTTTTGTTGGATTGTGCTCGGGTACAACTTTTTTAAACCCAAACCTGATAAAAACCTACATGATAAGCTATGAATTTTATTAAATAAATAAGGCTTATTTTCTTAAGATCCTATTAAAATTTTCATGGTCCCGCCCCACAAAAAAAAAAAAAAACTCATCAACTTCCGAAATCGTAAAATATCCTCTCATCTTCAAAATTTTCAAATAACTCGGTAGTTTCATTACAAGTCTTGCACGTGTTTCTTTGTAAGGAGAGGGGCACGGAAGTAATTTTCAGTGGATCATTGTCGTTATGAACTAAACTGAGAAACATATAGTTGAGAGGGAGGGCTAGTTTGAGATTTCTGAAAGTGAGGGGTTTATGAAAAAGCTAAATTTTTTTAAAGGAGATATTAAAGAAATAATCCAATTAAAAATTAAAATTTGAATCAAAACCAGAACTCGAGCCTTTTGAATAGGTCCGATTTTCACTATCGAAGGTGAAGAGATCCCTAAATTCTGGTAGATTTTTGAATATAAGCACATACATTTGTTTTATTGCCGTTTGTGGTCATGTATGCCACCGATCTTTTCTTGCAATACCTTTCCCACCTTGAAATAGTTACCTCCGCGGTGACAACCCCTCCCAAGCCCAACGATGTTGAAGTCGAAATGGCCATTGTTGATTCTCCTGCTCTTGTGGCCAATAATGATATTAGAGTCCTTCTGCTATTTTGGATTCACATCCAACGTCGCTGAAACCCAACATCCGCTACGACGGAAGTGGTTTCCTTAACTGTTAGGGCCATCTGGCAGGCTGGGCCTTTGAGCGCAAGTAAAGAACTCGTCAGTAGTAATTCGGGGGAAAGAGCCTCATAGCCTACTTGGTAAAGTTCCAACCCAATCTTACGGGTTTCCCATGGAGTTAGAGCCAGCCCCAACATCAAGGCTCAATGTTGGGCCTCCTCGGGGAAGCGACAACAGAAGCGGGCCTGTGTCCATTAGCCAGGAGTCCCTTAATTCGTTGTCGTTAAGTGTCTCTTCCTAACTCCTTCAGTTACTGAAGCCACAACCGTCAATCACAGTAACGCTTTCGAGAATAAGAAAACTGCAATTACTCGGGGCAATTTTGCAGCCACTACGCCATCACTAGTTAATGTGGCATTACAAGCTTCCCATGACATTTCAATTACTAGCAAACGAAAAGAAAAAGAGATATATTCTATTTGCTCACGTGTGTCTAATCCGATAACAAAATCTTCCTCCAGGCAATCTAAGTCCGCGGCGAAGACGACCTGCTTCCAAATCCAGCTTCACTTACTGTCGAAATGCCTTTCTTACAACTCTACTAGATAATTCTCTAGCCCTCGATGAAATTAAAAGGAAATTTGGACCGCCATCTGGCAGTGATTAATCACCTTTCAAATTTTCATTTGTTTTTTGCTTTTTTTTTTCTTTTCTTTGTTTGACTATCAAAAAAAAAGTTTTGGAATTATATTTAAACACACTTATGTTTTTTCCTATTATCCAGTGCGGAACTACATCCATCTTTGTTTCTAATCATATACTTGCAACGTTAAAGTTGAGAAATATGCAAAATTGACACCATAATTTGAAATTTTATTGTCTGCTATACAAGTTAATAGGTCAAAAGTCAGGAAAAGAAAGGATAAAACACGCCGCAAGTTGAGAGAAGTTTGAGAAATGGCATTGAAAAATAGAGTGCACGGATGCATATTTTCCAGAGTATTCTCGATGGACCAATTCCCCCCCCCCTCCCAGTTTCAGTAGTTGTGTGCACTATATGATCAATAAAAAAACACCAAATGACTTCTAAATGAAAATCCAGAAAATGATTCCTAAAGTGGATATGTAATGTGCAGCAATATAAGCAATTAATAACAACAAATATAACTCACAATCACCACAAATATACAAGAGATATGCAAAATATCGCAATAAAAGGAGGTGAGTTTAGAATATATCCATAGGCGCTTGAAAAATCATTGACACCAAGTAGTGGCTTTAAACTAGGGCTTATAGAGCTGGATCGTTGCCCAAAAGCTGCAAAATCTAACCAATGGCTCTGGGATTCAGACAAAACTCGAATCAGACTTTGAACGGGCCTGAAACAGACTCTGGAATGTCATTGTGCTGCTGTAGGAATAGTGCAGCTTAGAAATGAGCCTATGATGTCAGCATGGCTTGGGTGACATCAGCGGGGTCCTGACGATGTTAGCTTCGGCTCGACGATGTCAGCGATGGCTCGAGGCTCGAGTGCGGCTCAGTCTGAGTTGCTGACGTTAGCAGCGGCCTGGCAGGTCAGGTTTGACTTGTACCGGGTCAAGATCTGCAACTGTTGGTGGGTCAGGTCGGATCCAAACTAAGCGGGTCAGGTTGTTATCGAGTTTGATAAGTTAAACCCAATCACCAATTGAATTAGGGTTTTGAAATTTTTAAACCCACAACCTATTAGCCTATTCTCTTCAACCCAGTCACAATCAAGGCTTCGTGGCGATGGCGGCGCGAGTAGATTGTCGGTAAGGATCTCTGGGCAAGCAGGAGATGTCGATGAGTCGGTCGGAGCAAGACGATGACGACAAAGGAAGAAGTTGTTATCGGTGCTGAGATCTCGAAGAAGGCGACAGGATTTGTGGATGGCAGCGGGCTTTATCGATGAAGATGGTGAGATCTCGATCGATGAAGACGATTGGAGATGGTGGCGCTGTCAGCGATGAGGCATATAGGATGTGGTGATGTCAGATGTGCAGAGGGAGGAAGATATGCTGATGACGATGGTAGGAGCTCGTCGATGGATGGGGGAAGAGATCTGGCAAGGTGGGCATTGGAATTATAGATCTGGAGGTGACGGGATGTCTTGTGAGTGGTCCAGCGAAGACTTGGGTGCGGTGAGGAAGTCCTGGTAATGAAGAGAGGGGCAGTGGTGATGTCAAGGGCTATCGGTGGCTGTTGGAGGGCTTGTCGGCGTGTTGTAGAGGCACGACGAGGTCAGTGAGGGTGGCCGAGCTCCGATCTGGTGCGGCGATGATTCCTGGAGGTTTTGGTGAAAACCGGAGGAGTTTAGGGTTTGAGATGGAGATCGGGGAAAAAGACGTCAGGAAAGATGAACAGTAACGGATTTTTTATTTTTTTCATTCTTTTCTTTCTTTCTTTTCTATTTTAAAATTTTCTTTTTATTTCTTTCGTTCTTTTTTTATTACCTTTTTATTTGCTTTCTTTTTGAAACTAAAGTAGAAAAGGAGCAAGCAGAGATAAATCTAGGGTTTGTGGAACTAGGGATTTTTTTTGAAATTTGTAGAAGTGGAGGGTAGGGTTTTGTAGAGAAGGGAGCCAGGATTTTGTTGAAGGGAAGATTTTTGTGGAGGAAGAATAGAGCAGGATTTTAACTCTGATACCAAGCTGATGTAGAATGGGAATGAGAGAAGAAGAAAAGGAGAAAAGAAATTAGAAATAATGACTGATTTTTGGCTTTAACACTGAGGAGATTGCTCTCCCACTTAGCACTTCACTATACCAAGATTCATATACAAAGCAATATTTACAATGCAAATGTAACCACGGGTTTAGATGTACATATCTCAGTACTAGTATTCGATATAGTAAAAATACTTGATTTGACCTTCTTGATACCTAAACTGAGCCCGTTTCAGCTTCAGAAATTAATCCCCAATATTTTGAATTTTTCTAAATTTTCTGGATTTTTCTTATTTTTTAAAAAATCTCTTGAATTTGATGTCAACCATTACCACTGATCGACTTTAGGATTTTTAATTTACAAACGGAGATGAATTCATGAATCTGACTTTCATAGCATTGTTCAGGTGATATTTTCTATTTTTTGAGGATTTTTAGAGATTTTTCTGAATTAATCAAAATTTAACTTTGAATAGTAATAAAAAAAATCTTTTTTCTTTTTCTTTTTCTCTCCCTTCTTCACTCTTCTACACTCTCCCTCCCACCGCCTTCTATCTCTCCTCCCCTCTCTCCCTATAAATCTCTCTCATTCTGCTTCTCACTCTCTCTTTCTCTTTCTCTCACACATTCTCTCTCTACATCACTCTCTCTGCTCACCGTCGACTGACAGGCCGGCCGCAGGCCAACCCACTCTCCCCTGCTCTCTCTTTCTCTCTATCTCTCTTCCTCCTCACATTCTCTCTCTCGCATGGCTACTACCGCCACCATCACCTTCTTCTTCTTCCTTCCTCTCTCTCTTCTTCACTCTGTCTTTCTCTCTTCCCATCGTCGTTGCCCTGCCAGACTGTCATCGGCGACCGATTTGGTCGTGCCACTGCGCGCGACGGCGCCCGCAACCCCTGGCGCTGCCCTCTCTCCCCTGATCCTTTCTCTCGATCTCTCAATCTCTCTCGTTCTCTCTCCCCTTATTGGATGCAAACCCACACCCTATAACCTGACCCGTTATGCATTAGCCTAATACCCAATCACTTAAACTATTGGGTTTGTGTTATCAGATCTGAACCCAACCCAATAGAGACTCGATCCACATCCAATAAAGGTAAAATTACATAAAACTCTCAGATAAATAGTTATTACATTTTTAAATTACATATCTAACCCATTCATATTGATCTTAGTGTTCGGCCGATATCTTGACCATCCAGAGTCCGATTTGAATGATTCTTAAGCCATTGCGGTCATAGAAAAGAGAGCTACATTCCTGTGATACTATTGTGAGTGGTTTTTTTAGTTATAATTCAATGTGTTGAATAAAATTAATTTATTAAATTATATTTATTGTTCAATAAATCATGTGACCGGTAACCACTTCAATTAAAATACGCGTGAGTGTTTATTTTAAAATTATTTTCAATTCAATGTCTTTTAAATTAAATATGAGTACTTTTAAATTATTCTTGAGTAAATCATAGTATATAATTATTTATTTCTTGAATAGAAATCATGTAGAATTAAATTATGTTTTATTATAAATAAATAATTGCTGTACAATGATTGACCTATTAGTTAATGAAATAGTTACAATTCTTTATATAAAATAAAGTATAGTGAACTGTAAATTAGTTTTCATGTTAACAAGATCCCCAGATAACGTGACTTGGAAATCTTGATTATTATGATAAAGTACTTGAATCAATGGAATAATTATATATTAGGATTAATATAGTATTGATTTGGATAATAATATTATTGGAAACACTGAAACAAACTCTGTTACACCAGACACCGTTATTTATGTATTCTTGTATCACTTTACATGGATTACTATTATTTGCATATTTCTGTACTCCCGTTACATGGATATTTCGTTACACTGGATAGTGTTATTTCATGTTCTTGTCTCACAATTACATAGATTCACCTGAGTTCAAGACTTGATTATTCTCACATCACAGTTACATGGATATTTATTGAATACTGATACATGATTGTTTCCTGTATTACTTATACTGATATGACACTCGTGTTACATGGACGTACCGGGTACTGAATTATGATGTGTGGAGCTAAGTGTCACATGGAACTAAGTGCTACACTGAGCAAAGTGCCACACAATATACATTAGTGGTGAGGGCCACCTCTTGAATCCATGAGAGTCACCTCTAGAATCCATGGGGGTCACCTCTAAAATCCCACATCTCCTATTTTATATTATCATATTTAATGATATACGCGCTACTCATATCTTATTATCCTAACATTTGCTACATGTACTGTTATTGTTCTTACTTCACTGTAAAGTTTATTTGTGATAAACATAACATGAAGATAGGAGACATTTGACGGTTGATTAGATCTTGTCATATGGATGTCCTTGGATCCGTATTCATCCTTTCGGCGGGGTACAGGGTAGTGCTGTTACCACTTGTGTGTGTGTGTGCGCGTGCGCTCACATGTTCAAGGACCATCATGTTCACATTCACCCTATTGGGCAGTCCCTTGGTCTTCATCAGCCAAAGGAATCATGGCAGGCCATAATCTCAGGTATGTACGGATACACCCACCCAATTAGAGCTTCTTGATTTTTGAGTTTCCAATTAGCATAATAAAATAACATAAATAATGATGATGAAAGGAACGGTTGTTATTTGGTCACTCTCTCGTTCAGATAATGGTACCCTTATGCCATGTTTGGATGAGTTCTACTAGGATACAGGCTCCAGTATGGACTGCCAGTGGTATGGGATACTGAAAGAGATTAATTAAAATATCAAGTAATACTGATTATTATTATTTTATAATAATATATTGCTCTTCACTTGCATGATATCCTATCTGTGTATATTGTATTAAACTTCCTAATTTTCTTGTTTACTAGCACGTTACTATGCATGCATATTCTGCACTTTATGTATTTTTTGTAGACACATTGTTCTTGTATATTCATAAACACTATAGCATGATTATTTATGTTTATTTTTTGTGTAAATGTTCATATTAATCACTGTCACCATTCGTGTTACTGTTAGAATTAACAATTGTTATTGTTCACGTTACTATTAGTATTAATAACCATTACAATTCATGTCATTTTTAGGATAAATTTCTATTACTATTAAAAAATAAAAAATAAATATGGAATGATTAATACATGATACATATTAATAATACAAATTGATTTCAATAGTATATAATTAAACTCTGTATCTTATAACTCATATTCCAGATTAAAACCATGTTAATGGCTATATGATTGAGGCTAAACCTGCACACAAAATACGAGATTATAGAACTTAAGATTAGGAAATGTGCAAGTGCTCAATTCTTCCGCTATAGCAAGTGGCTATGCGGGTCGTGATCCACAAGGAGGGTTTGCGATGGAAGCGTTACAGTTCTTTATTGAAATCGTTAAGAATAAAAGCGAAGGTTCTTCTCTGTTTTTAAGTTAAGAAAAAGTGAAAGAATTATGTTATGTTAGAAGAGAATGAAAGATGAAGAAGGTGGAAAATCAGAAAACAAAAGAAAGCGACTATGTACAATGAAGTGGAAAGAAGAATGAAAATGATTTGGAAGAAGTGGTTGGTGATCTAAACTAAGAAAGAAAAGAAAGAAAGGAAAGTGAAGAGATACTTACCTAGGTTGATTGATGACTTACTTGGAAACCTTTTTGCAAGTTCTACCTTTTTGCTTCGGAGGCGTTCAACGCATAGATCATAAACTCGAGCTCGGTCCCCGTGCACATTATATCGTCAAGCATAAGAAGAACGAAGTGATGCGGATCTTGGAAGAGGAGAACGTCTTCATGAACTATCGCTGGCTCTCACGTAGCTTAGTTATACTTGCTTTGGAATTCACTTGTACACTCAACAAATACAACCAAGGTAAAGTAGAAGAGGAAGAGGAAAGCAAAACAAATGTAAAGTAAAGCAGAATAGAAAACAAACAAAGCATTTACCTTTATTACTTGCTGAGACAATGAAAGAAAGGAGTAGGGTACATCGTCGGTGTCACTCTCAACATCAGCCCCTCTCTCTTACTTACATGAATCTTTTTCTACCCTAAGTTACATACAAATTACATAAAAAGAAAGACTAAAAACCTAAACTAAGAAATGAAAACTAAGCTAAATCCTAATATGCATTGGCCTCCTTTTTTTCAGCGCAGATAATGACCTTTTATAGGCATAAACCCAACAACCAGAATCCCGGGGAGGTCGGGGGAGCAAACGCTCCCCTAACTCCCCAACAAAGCCGCGAAAATGCGTCCCAAGCCGCGTTCCGCGACCAGGGTGTGGCCAGGTGGCCACACCCTGTTGGTGGGTCTCCCTGGTTTCTCCCTCTGATTTTATCTGGAGTTGGTTTTGCAGTTTGGCTCCGAGATTTTGAAGAAATGGCCTTGGATTCTTGGCTTTAACCGATCGATCCTGAGAGGATTCTTCTCAACCGGTTTCAACCTCATGATTTTGCCCTGATTTTGTGAGTGCGAATTAATTCTGATTTAATTCAAAATTCTGGTGGGCTTTTGGGCTCATTTCTCTTCATCTCCTTAAGGATTGGGCCTGCAAATAAATTAGACAAATAATTAGGACAATGCAGGCTTTTATTCTAAAATAAGTATGGAAATGTAACATTAAATATGCAACATTAGCAACCAATCACACCCCCATACCTATCTTTTGCTCGTCCTCGAGCAAAAAACTAAATTATACTAAGGATTATTAGACCACTTTCGCAGGTCGCGCGATTGCACTGAGCATGTGCAACAAGCCGTTAAACCTCTAGGTTCCCCCTAGAGGACGAGTTTTGTCTCGTGAGGGTTTTCAGCGGATTACACCTACAAAATCCATAAAGAAAGAGAAATAAAGAGTTAGTATTTTCGAAAAGCATTTTGAAAGAGAAAAATATTTGAAATATGATTGTAAGATCTAAGCAATCTATAAGTTATAGGAAAGCCGAATTTTTCATTCCTAAACTTAGTCTCTATTCAAAAATTTGTTATCAATCAAAGTAAGGAGTCAAATTGTGCTTCTCATCTAGTCTATTACTTTACCCTAAGTCATATGCACTTGTGACTGTGAAAATTTTTGACTAAGGGTTCATTTACTCTAACTCTTATGCCTTATTTATTTATACATATATAATTTTTTTTCTTTTTTTTCTTTTGATAATATTCCTTAGTTCTATTAGGCTTTCTAATCTGCCCATGTAACGAGCCTCTAATCGATGACTCCCAAACCAGACGGTCTTAGGGCACCGGGTGAGAAAACACCCCACGGACTTAAGGACTCGAGCAAACAAGGCCACAAAACTAAGGATTTTATTATATGAATCCCTTTTAGGCGTGAATACTTATGCTTTATTAGGCACAAATACCCAGCTTAATCAGAGGATCTAATTATCTTTCGCATAAATACTAAGGCTTGCTTAGGCCAAAGCACCTAGCTAATCAATAATTAGATTTATTCATTATTTTTTTTATTTTTATTTTTATAAGGCATAAGAATCTTTGTTTTTGAACCCTAAGTGTGTAAGTGTATGAAGTGTGCATATTTCATCAAGGTAAAGATCAAGACCAAATTACTTTGACAAATTATCTTCCTAACTCTAAAAATCTAACAAATAATCTTATTTTGACCAAGTATAAGAAATCCTAATTTGGATTTTCCTATTCCTTAAAATTAACTTAATTTCTTACAAAAATAAGTCAAAATATTGTTTCTATTTTTCAAAAAGTTTTTAAAAGTAAAGAAAAATGTTATTATTATTATTTTTTTTAAGAGAAAGAAAAGTTATGTTAGACCCTCCCCACACCTATCACATGCATTGTCCTCAATGTATGAATTAATGCATAGATGCATGAAAAAGACGAAAGGGAAGGAAAAGGTTACCTTAAGGTGGTGGTTCCGGTGGTGGTCTGATTGGTCCACGAAACGCGGCCCAATCCACTTTTCTTGGGTCTCGGAGGAACCCACCAGCAATATCTTTAATATAACCCATTAAAAAGATAAATCCATGAAGGATCTTTATTAAATATTTTACCCCATCTAATTTTCATATTTCATAATTGATTTCGGAGTCAAATTTATCAACCACCTCGTCCCAGAATGGAGTATGAAATGATAGAATGATTGACTTGGACTCATGAAGGATAGGAACTATTACCGACTCAGGAAGGTGACTTAAATTAAGTAGAGGTTCAAGAGTCGAAATTGGTTCAGGAATTGGGTTCAAGTCAAGAAGTTGAAACTCAAGTCCACATGTATTTTCCAACAATGGAATGTGACCTAATATGGGTGATTCCAGTTCAGGAATGATAGGTGGGGGAATCAAAACTGACTCTAGAATATTATTCAAGTTTGGTAATAAAACAGGAGTCAATATTGATTCAGAAAGTTGAACTGGATCACATATGTGAGAATCTAGGTCACATATCTCATTGAGTTCAATATCAAAAATTGAGAACTTGCCAATTTATCAATAGGATCTTCAAGAGTGTATAATTGGTCAAGTTCAATATGATCCTCAGAGATGGGTGATTCAATTTCATTATGGATTGGTACAGGATCCAATGTTGACTCGGGAAAAAGATCGAAATCAGGTGAAGATACCGGAGTCATAATTGAATCTGGAAGAAGAATTGAATCACTAAGTTGGGGTTCAAGATCATGTTCATTCTCAAGTTCTATTTCATGAAAGGAATAACTTGCCAAACTGTCAATATCTTTTTTAAAATTTAGAGTTTGGGCAAGTTCAAATGGTTGTTCTGAAATAGAATCTTGATTTCCAAAACAACATGACTCTTCGGCTCTAACAGAATGGTAAGTGACATCAGGACGGTGGGAACGTAGAGATTCGACCATCATATCTATGTCACGATTTTTAGCATTTTGAGCATGAGTCATGGCTTCTAGCATCTTTTCATAGTTGATAGGTTCATTGTTTTGATGAAAAGATGAAGAATTGTCTTGGAAGTGGTAGTGAAATTGTGAGTCCATCAGATTTTAGGATTTGTGTTTAGACCCACGCATACTCATTTCCATAATTGATGGTTTCCTATTTTGGACGGGTGGAACTGAGTATGACTCTTGAAAATATTGTGGACTAGGTGGAGAAGGAGAGCAAGGTGGTTGGAAATTATGCTCGGGGGAGGTGAATCCCCACTGACTCGGTGAAGAGTTGAAATCATTATGAAAATTATAGTTATTAGATGGGGGATATGGGTCATATTGATTCGGATAAGACCAATCCGGCACACTAGGTTGGTCAAAGTTATGATATGCCGGGTTGGTAATATCCGAAAATGAAGTCGGTGTGTAATATGGATTATTATTGTAGTTGAAAAAATTATTATTATAGTCCATATCACACAATAGAATACAAACAAAGAAAAACAAACAAATAAACAAACAAAAAAAAATTCTAGCCTAAGTTAGGGTAGACTCAGGACCTAGACGACTCCTAACTGGTTAGACTGTCCACGGGAGATCTAATGTAGACTTTAACCACAAGCTAATCAGTCAGGTCAGGGCAAGGTTGGTGGGAGGTTTTCCGTCAAAGACGTTCCTTAATTAAATAACCACCAACCTTCGGGCTTTCGGCCCTCAATCCCTTTCCTAGACACTGATTTTGCAAGAGTTAGATTCCAACATTTTTCCCCCTTAGGATAATCTCCTAATTGAGTCCGAGATGTCCCTAGGGCCAACGTCTACTCAATTTTAGTTAGGCTTGGGTTAGTGAGTGCTTGGAATGTGATTTTCAGGCTAAGGAAGGGTGATTAACTCCCCACCTTATCTTGTTATGGGTTAGTGCCCTTAAAATAATTTTGTGCAAGTGTACAAGATATATAAGATTCACTCAAAGCGATATAAACACCCAAGAAGTGAGTCCTATGCTAAATGCAATGCATACGTATCTTGCTCCAGCACTCTTCAACAGTAAAAAAAAATAAAGGAATTAAAAAGACACGTGCCTAAAATGCAAATGTCTAATCAATTTTTATCTTTTCAACAAATATTTTACTGTTGATTATTAGCAGGCTTATGTTATGGCATATAAGAAAAATTAAAGTTGCAGCAAACTAGACTTTGTAAACTAAGCAGCCCTGCAAAAAGCTATTAGTAGTCAACTCGTCCTTACGCGGATCCGCGGCTTTTGCCGTGAAAACGCGGCAATTCAGAGGGCCCTTGGTCTCTGCTTTTTGGAGCAGAGGCCCAAGGCCACTTGTATGTCACTGCAATAATAATTTTCTGCTTTTCTTGCCCTGTAACTTGCAACAGAGAAGAAAATTTGTTTAGTTCTAAAAAATTTGCAATAAAAATTCAGATTTCAATAAAAACCGTTTTACCCTCCCCGGCAACGGCGCCAAAATTTGATTGAGGCTAAACCTGCACACAAAATACGAGATTATAGAACTTAAGATTAGGAAATGTGCAAGTGCTCAATTCTTCCGCTATAGCAAGTGGCTATGCGGGTCGTGATCCACAAGGAGGGTTTGCGATGGAAGCGTTACAGTTCTTTATTGAAATCGTTAAGAATAAAAGCGAAGGTTCTTCTCTGTTTTTAAGTTAAGAAAAAGTGAAAGAATTATGTTATGTTAGAAGAGAATAAAAGATGAAGAAGGTGGAAAATCAGAAAATAAAAGAAAGCGACTATGTACAATGAAGTGGAAAGAAGAATGAAAATGATTTGAAAGAAGTGGTTGGTGATCTAAACTAAGAAAGAAAAGAAAGAAAGGAAAGTGAAGAGATACTTACCTAGGTTGATTGATGACTTACTTGGAAACCTTTTTGCAAGTTCTACCTTTTTGCTTCGGAGGCGTTCAACGCATAGATCATAAACTTGAGCTCGGTCCCCGTGCACATTATATCGTCAAGCATAAGAAGAACGAAGTGATGCGGATCTTGGAAGAGGAGAACGTCTTCATGAACTATCGCTGGCTCTCACGTAGCTTAGTTATACTTGCTTTGGAATTCACTTGTACACTCAACAAATACAACCAAGGTAAAGTAGAAGAGGAAGAGGAAAGCAAAACAAATGTAAAGTAAAGAAGAATAGAAAACAAACAAAGCATTTACCTTTATTACTTGCTGAGACAATGAAAGAAAGGAGTAGGGTACATCGTCGGTGTCACTCTCAACATCAGCCCCTCTCTTACTTACATGAATCTTCTTCTACCCTAAGTTACATACAAATTACATAAAAAGAAAGACTAAAAACCTAAACTAAGAAATGAAAACTAAGCTAAATCCTAATATGCATTGGCCTCCTTTTTTTCAGCGCAGATAATGGCCTTTTATAGGCATAAACCCAACAACCAGAATCCCGGGGAGGTCGGGGGAGCAAACGCTCCCCCTAATTCCCCAACAAAGCCGCGAAAACGCGGCCCAAGCCGCGTTTCCGCGACCAGGGTGTAGCCAGGTGGCCACACCCTGTTGGTGGGTCTCCCGGTTTCTCCCTCTGACTTTATCTGGAGTTGGTTTTGCAGTTTGGCTCCGAGATTTTGAAGAAATGGCCTTGGATTCTTGGCTTTAACCGATCGATCCTAAGAGGATTCTTCTCAACCGTTTTCAACCTCATGATTTTGCCCTGATTTTGTGAGTGCGAATTAATTCTGATTTAATTCAGAATTCTGGTGGGCTTTTGGGCTCATTTCTCTTCATCTCCTTAAGGATTGGGCCTGCAAATAAATTAGACAAATAATTAGGACAATGCAGGCTTTTATTCTAAAATAAGTATGGAAATGTAACATTAAATATGCAACATTAGCAACCAATCACTATAAAATAATATAATGTTAGTTGATATATGTAGAACTCTCTGCGATTAATATTGTTATTGTTTTAATCATGTGTTATATAATATTGTAAAGATAACACCGTTGTAACATACTAGGTATTAATAATATTATGATGTAGATATAATAATTGTAATATATATGCCTATTGTTAGTATAATTATAAAGTATTATTATTATTATTTAATCATGTATTATATATTATCGTGATTGTATTACTATTATAGTATACTATTACTGTTTCTCTTATTTTATCACTCACTAGGTCGCATTCTGACGATCCTGAGGTTGTTTACTCAGGTTGAAGCTTAGAGATTGCGTAGTACATAATGCTTCATGAGACATTAGTAGGGCAACTTGCCTACTTGTTATCAGTACGTATCTTTATTATTTTTGTCTTTGCTTCCTTGTCTATTCCTGTTTCTATATCTATTATTAACACCGACCCTTTTTTGCAGATATTTTTGTACTTATTTAAACTGAAATTTTGTGTATATTGTGTCTATACCCTGTACTGAGGCTTAGCGTATATACGTATGAGGTATTCTCTTCGTGTATATGTGTCACCGACTCTTGTCGTGTCCTTGCTACAGTGTATTTTTAAAAGCGAGGCATGACAACAAAAGTTTAATTCTCAAAATAACTGAACTACCAAACAACCAAGTTTTGGTCTTATATAGGGCTCGTACAAAAGCCAACTCCCATCATAACAAATATGAGACTAAACAAAAAACAAAAAAAATAAGCCTAGCCTAAAATAAAGGAAAAAATAGCCTTACAAAAAAAAGAGCCTACTGATTCCAATCACTTAGGCTTAAATTGCTGATAATAAGTCTTATCATCAAACAAGAGGCTGTGATTTCCCTCTGAGTTCTTAAAGGGGTCTAAGAAAGTGAAAGCACAAGTTTTCCTTCTCACCATCGTTATCAATCCCTCCTGTATCATCAATTGTTTGGAGAATTATTGCTACATGCCAAATGTTGACCTGGCTTGTTATGAGGACTTGAGTCAAGAACTCTTATGACTCATACATGCAAGGAGCCAGGAAAGCATAAAAATCCTAGACTTGGACAAAATCAAAACCTTATCATCAAACAGGACGTTTGGAGTTATTGAAAATTTCCAAGAAAGTGAAAGCACTAGTTGTCCTTCTCATCAATGTTGGATTTTTTGAATTAAAATAAAAGGAAAAACTTTCATTTCAGATTTTGTTTTACTAAGTCAACTTTGACCAAGTTTTAGAATCTAAATCGGTTGAGGAAATATCTCAACTGATTGAATTTTCTGTTGGAGTTGTTATAACAACTTGGGTTCTAAGGTTATAAATAGACCCTTCACTCCAATAGTAAGACACACTACTCATTTCTCTTTTCTCATCTTAAAAGAAAACCTGAAGACTACTCTTCGGGAGAATGGCTTCAGTGTTAAAAAGAATTTTCATCTTTGTTTTTTCTGGGCAACTTCTTCATTTGAGCAGAGGCTCTGCCCACCGTCCTGAGCTGAGTGCTGATGAATCCGGGGGAACCTTTACCGCTAGAGGACAAAGTCGATTCAATGTCTGGACAAGGAGACGGGCTTTTGATCCTTTAGAGCAGCGACATCGCGACTGCATTTCCCAGGCTAGATTCTTTTGTTTTATTTTAATATAATTGCTACTACATGTTAGAATAATTTGTTATTTTATCTTAATTTAATTTGTAAAGATATTGCATGTTTTAGAAAATAGTATAAAATTTCCAACAATCTAAAGGATCAAAATTATATAGAGTGTCTCTTTTCATTTAATCTATTTTCTATCCATGCAAATTAACTCATTCTTGATATTGTGTTTTATTTTGTTTTTATCTTTTAATGTCATGTCCTAAATGCACTGCATTTGCTGATTATATTACTTTGGTGACTCACTGGTCAGATAAAAAGAAAAGACTGATCAAGTGGCTTTGAATTGTCTGGTGCTCCTACCAAAATTTTGCAATTAGAAATAAATGAAAAATTGATATTATCATTCATTTGATGCTTTCCTAAATTGCTATGTTACATACCTGGAATATACAATTGCATATATGGTAGAAGCTCATATTCCCTAGAAAATGGATACTGCTGAAGTATATAACATGGCATTTGCTTAGATATAGTTTACTCTGTTCTGTTGTTATTGTAATACCCTGTTCCCGGAATACGTACTTAGTTGCGTATTCAGATTTTCCGATCGTATTTTTTCGATTTGTTTCCTGTATTTATTCTGTATTATGAATTCCTTTTATGACTGTTTTGTCTTGGATTTGGATTCGTGGATTCGGAGTCAGCCCTAGTCTGAACCGAAGGCCCGATCCTAGTGTATTACTCGATTTGGTCCTTCCGGTATTCTGATTTGACCGATTTTAATTTTAAATATCATTTTCCATTATTATATATTTTCTATGATTTTCTAGATTTTCTGGAATTAAAATGAATTTCTTCAAAACCGGTGTCGGCTAGTGCCGCTGACCGATTCCTGGATTTTTTAATTCACAAACATCTAGGAATTTCATGATGGTCCTTTAGACTTTATCTTTTAGAATTACATTTCTTACTTACATTCTTTTTCTGAGGATTTTATGATTTTATGGAAATTCCACCGGAGTCGGCAGTTAGCTGGTTCCGGGATTTTTAGTTTTAAAACTATAAAGTATTTCTTAAAACGGCTTTCACGATACATCTTATAATATCATTTTCTATCTAAATTCATTTTTTGAGATTTTCCAGAATTTATCGAAAATTCACCGGTTTTGGTGTCGACCGGTACCGCCGGAAGATTCCAGGATTTTTAATTTGAAATCTGCATGGTATTTCTCGAATCCGATTTCACCGAGCATCTTAAAATATTATTTTCTATTTTTGAGGATTTTTCGGAACGATTCCGAAACAGTCGGATTTTTACCCTATTTTAATAATATTATTTTTTGTTGTTTCTCTTCCCCCAATTCTCTTTTTCCCTCCCCCCAAAAGTCAACCTGCCACATCACCTCCTCCCATCACATCTCAACCACTCCCATCACATCAATCATTCCTTAATAAATAAACCCCCCTTTTTCTTTTCTTTCTCTTTTCCTTTTTCTTTTTCTTTTTTTCTTTCTCTCTCTCTTCTCCTTCCTCTCTTCTGCGGGCCCAGCGAGGCCGCCACCTCCCTCCTCCCTCTCCGGCGCCGTGGCGGAGCTGACCGCCGCCGGCACGACGCCGGCGGCCTTGGGCGCGGCCAGGGGGCCTCGGGCCCCCTGTGCGCTGTGCAGGGGAGGGGCAGAGCCCCTCTCTTCTCCCCTTCACTCCCCTCTCTCTCCCTCTCTGTTGAGCACGCCGGCGGCCAGGACCGCCGCCGGCGGCCCCTGTCTGTGGAGGGGAGGCGCAGCCTCCCCTCTCTCCCTCTGATTGGGCTCGCCGGCGGCCCGGACAGCCGCCGGCGGCCACTTCGTGTGGAGGGGAGGCGCGGCCTCCCCTCTCTCCTTCTCTGTTGGGCGCGCCGGCGGCCAGGACCGCCGCCGGCGGCCCCTGTGCTGAGAGGGGGGCAAACCCCTCTCTCTCTCTCTGTGTTGCAGGGGGGCAACAGCCCCCCTGGTTGCCTTGCTGGAGGGGGGCAAAGCCCCCTCCTGTGTTTCATTTGAGGGGGCAGCCGCCCCCTCCTCTTCCGGTGGCCGGCGCCGCCCGGCGCCGCCACTTGGCCGGCGGCCAGGCCGGGCACCCCCAGCAGGGGGGTGCTGTGCGTGGATCCAGAGAGGGGCAAAGCCCCTTCTCTGTTTCTCTCCCTCTCTCTCTCTTGGATCCCTCTCTCTCTCTCTCCTGTTTCTCTCTCCTCTCTTTCTCACTCTAGCTCTCTCTCTCTCTCAACCGCACCCTCTCTCTCTCTTGATTCTCTCTCTCTCTCATCATCTCTTTCTCTCTCTAGAAATCTCTCCTTCTCTCTCTAGAAATCTCTCCTTCTCTCTCTAGAAATCTCTCTCTAGATTCTCTCTCTAGAAATCCCTCTTTCTCTCTCTTCACTTTCTCTCTCTAAAAATTCCCACTTTCTCTCTCTAGGTTTCCTCTCTCTAGGATATCCCTTTCTCTCTCTACATTTTCTCTCTCTAAAAATCCCTATTTTCTCTCTCTAGAATATCCCTTTCTCTCTCTACATTTTCTCTCTCTAGAAATCACTGTTAGTCGACTACCCATTTCATCTAGTCGACTAACTTTTCCTGAGCCAAAACATCAACTCTCTGTATCACAGATTTAGTCGACTTAACATAACTGTTAGTCGACTTGTCATGTCTGTTAGTCGACTACTCGATTCATCCAGTCGACTAACTCTTCCTGATTCCAGAATCCCAACTCTTGGCCCCAGTCGACTTAACCAATTATTAGTCGACTTAGGACCCTTAGTCGACTACACCCTTGACCCTAGTCGACTAACCTTCCCTGAACCTGAAACCCCAACTTTCTGTATCTCGGTTCTAGTCGACTTGACCTTACTATTAGTCGACTTAGAGTATCTGTTAGTCGACTACCTATTTTACTCCAGTCGACTAACTTTTCCTGAACCAGAAATCCAACTCTCTGGATCACAGTCTTAGTCGACTACCCCATCTTCCTAGTCGACTAACCCCTCTATTAGTCGACTACCCTGTCCACCTAGTCGACTAACTTTACCTATCTGTCTTAGTTGATCCCTTCCTTGAACATGAACCTTACCCCTAGACTTATATCACATCTTGGTGTGGCTTGACTTGTCACTTGACAAACACCATCTTCACTTCCCTTCTCTCTTTCTCTCTCCTCCTCACTCTACATATTTATATATCCTATTTTATGGCGTGCCCCGGATTTCGTGGATTTCGGACCTTTCGGCTTTTCGGTGATGCAGGCGAGTGTTCTCACTCGCTACCCTCTTACTTCTTATGTCATTGATTATGTGCATGTTCTTGCTTTAGCTTTCATGTATTTTATTTCATGTGCTATGACTTTTATTGCTTATACCATGCGTGGCCGACCCTTCGTGGTCGTGGACTTTGGATTACTTTTATGTTACACTTGCCCTACTACTACTTTAGACTTGCTAGTTGCATGTTTCCTTTTAACACATGTATATCACCTGACATCTAGAGTGTTATCACCTGACCACCTGACATACTACTATTTGGCTAGACCCTCTTGGTATGACCTGACTTACCCAGACTATTATCAATCTCTTGACATAACTTGCCACCTGATTATTATCAATCTCTTATATGCTTAGTTGCTTGTTAATTATCACCATCCTATCATGCTATCACCTTACACCCAGCATGATATACTTGACTTGTGATTATCACCTTTACGGGAACTTTACTTTATTACCCTGTATCATGATCAGTGACTTGTATTCCTGCTTTACATGCAGTGACTTGACTATATAGTATTTATGTACACCCGATTTTCCTGATCATGTCCTGTACCTGTTTTTCCCGTAAAGTGATAATTAAACTAATGAATCCTAAAATGTACCAACTTGTATCGGGTCGGGGGAAACATGCGGATATCGATATGTGTTCGTGTTTACAGTGGCATTAGGTATTGTGCACTCATGTTCCGGTCTGACCTGTGGGCCTCCAGGGGACCGAGGGGAGAGCTGGCTCCCTTATTCCTGTATGATAGGGCATACATAAGCCCCTCCTGTTAGCCTTGCGGCAGGTTCCGTCACCTAGCAACGGAACAATCCTGGGCCGTGGTCCCGGGTATGTACGGGACCCACTGTAAACATAGTTCGTTGATACCCCCGCTTGTTTCCAATAACAACCTCGACTTGCTTATATATGGATGTATGTGAGTTGGCCGTACACCGAGACACATACCTAGATATATGGGTAAGACGAGTAATAATAATAAAGTGTCATATAACTGGCTCTTTAAGTTGTAAGTAGAGGTATGTGGAATGGGACGCATACCAAAGCCTGCAACTTAAACGGCTATGAATCTGTGATGTGCCTTACCGTATTTGCTTTTCCCGGACTTTATGTCGGATTTCCTGTTTTATGAGTATTATGTTATAACTACCTGGTAGCTCGGATTGGTTTTATTCGGATTCCCTGTTTTATGATTATCCTGTCATATCTGTTCATATCTGCTCTCACCTATCTGACTCCTGAGTATTTCCTTCTTGATATCATTTGTTATATGCATTATTGTGCTCACCCTGCTTCACCACTTGGTTTTGCTTCACCACTCGCCTGGGGAGTATCATTTGACTCCCCTGGATCCACATGTCCAGGTCATGGAGCTAGGAGTGTGTGATCAGAGTGGCGCAGCGGTAGCGTGGATCACCAGCCTACCTTTCAGAGCCATTTCCTTCCAGGCCCCCTGTGTGCCTCTCGAGTTTTCTCGTGAGTGCCCTTTTTCTATTCATACTTGTACATTCCTTGTGTACATGTATATGGACACCCTTTTGTACCATTCACATATGTATATCTTTTGTACTCTCGCATTTGCGCATATCTGTGATGTATTATTATTGTAATATTCATCACCTCTGGTGATAACTCTGTGATTATATATATATGTGTTGGAATGTATAATGCACCATTTGCTTCCGTACTCTGATTCTTGTCTGTACTGATGCTTAGCGTATATACGGGAAGGTAATTCGGACTTACGTATATACGTTGCAGTGACGTCCCCGTATCAGTGGAATCGGGGCGTTACAGGTTGGTATCAGAGCTTAGGCTCTAACTTCCTCAGTACGTCCAGAAGGCAAATCAATGGTAAAGAGATTTGCAACTGGAATACATGAATCTTGGTTATACATTCCAACTGCAAGTGCAGAGTTATCTATTTCTTGACTATCTTCCCTTTGATTTCAAATCCCTCCTTGACTATCTTTTCCTTGGATTCCTGATCTCTCCTATCCTTTCCCCGTTTTGGTTTTATGTTTTGGTTTTATGAAGCCTTATACTATCTTAAGATATGACTAGACTAGGAAGGTAGTGGCTGGTTCTGCATGAAGCTATTATGGGATCTCTCGGCAAATTCTATGAAGCTTGGTATTCTCCAGATCGAATCTGATCTGGCTATCTTTCAGAAGACAACAGTTGGGATTCTTAATTATCGGTCTTCCTTATTATTATGCTCAGGAGTATTAGGGTTTTCTTTATTCATTTATTACACAGCCACGACATCATCAGCAAAATTATTACACAGCCACGACATCATCAGTATATTTATTACACAGCCACGACATCATCAGTATCATTCAGCATTATTCGGAGATTTATACAGCCAGAAGTGCGGAGGATGATTATTATTCAGCCAACTTGAGAGCCCTACCTATAGCACTTCATATCTTAATTAGTATAAATTCCACCGTTGTCCCCTTTGTATTCAATTTGCCCCTTAACGAAATTGCGAGGACGCAATTTTTTGTAAGGTGGGTGGATTGTAATACCCTGTTCCCGGAATACGTACTTAGTTGCGTATTCAGATTTTCCGATCGTATTTTTTCGATTTGTTTCCTGTATTTATTCTGTATTATGAATTCCTTTTATGACTGTTTTGTCTTGGATTTGGATTCGTGGATTCGGAGTCAGCCCTAGTCTGAACCGAAGGCCCGATCCTAGTGTATTACTCGATTTGGTCCTTCCGGTATTCTGATTTGACCGATTTTAGTTTTAAATATCATTTTTCATTATTATATATTTTCTATGATTTTCTAGATTTTCTGGAATTAAAATGAATTTCTTCAAAACCGGTGTCGGCCAGTGCCGCTGACCGATTCCTGGATTTTTTAATTCACAAACAGCTAGGAATTTCATGATGGTCCTTTAGACTTTATCTTTTAGAATTACATTTCTTACTTACATTCTTTTTCTGAGGATTTTATGATTTTATGGAAATTCCACCGGAGTCGGCAGTTAGCTGGTTCCGGGATTTTTAGTTTTAAAACTATAAAGTATTTCTTAAAACGGCTTTCACGATACATCTTATAATATCATTTTCTATCTAAATTCATTTTTTGAGATTTTCCAGAATTTATCGAAAATTCACCGGTTTTGGTGTCGACCGGTACCGCCGGAAGATTCTAGGATTTTTACTTTGAAATCTGCATGGTATTTCTCGAATCTGATTTCACCGAGCATCTTAAAATATTATTTTCTATTTTTGAGGATTTTTCGGAACGATTCCGAAACAGTCGGATTTTTACCCTATTTTAATAATATTATTTTTTGTTGTTTCTCTTCCCCCAATTCTCTTTTTCCCTCCCCCCAAAAGTCAACCTGCCACATCACCTCCTCCCATCACATCTCAACCACTCCCATCACATCAATCATTCCTTAATAAATAAACCCCCTTTTTCTTTTCTTTCTCTTTTTCCTTTTTCTTTTTCTTTTTTTCTTTCTCTCTCTCTTCTCCTTCCTCTCTTCTGCGGGCCCAGCGAGGCCGCCACCTCCCTCCTCCCTCTCCGGCGCCGTGGCGGAGCTGACCGCCGCCGGCACGACGCCGGCGGCCTTGGGCGCGGCCAGGGGGCTCGGGCCCCCTGTGCGCTGTGCAGGGGAGGGGCAGAGCCCCCTCTCTTCTCCCCTTCACTCCCCTCTCTCTCCCTCTCTGTTGAGCACGCCGGCGGCCAGGACCGCCGCCGGCGGCCCCTGTCTGTGGAGGGGAGGCGCAGCCTCCCCTCTCTCCCTCTGATTGGGCTCGCCGGCGGCCCGGACAGCCGCCGGCGGCCACTTCGTGTGGAGGGGAGGCGCGGCCTCCCCTCTCTCCTTCTCTGTTGGGCGCGCCGGCGGCCAGGACCGCCGCCGGCGGCCCCTGTGCTGAGAGGGGGCAAACCCCCTCTCTCTCTCTCTGTGTTGCAGGGGGGCAACAGCCCCCCTGGTTGCCTTGCTGGAGGGGGGCAAAGCCCCCTCCTGTGTTTCATTTGAGGGGGCAGCCGCCCCCTCCTCTTCCGGTGGCCGGCGCCGCCCGGCGCCGCCACTTGGCCGGCGGCCAGGCCGGGCACCCCCAGCAGGGGGGTGCTGTGCGTGGATCCAGAGAGGGGCAAAGCCCCTTCTCTGTTTCTCTCCCTCTCTCTCTCTTGGATCCCTCTCTCTCTCCTGTTTCTCTCTCCTCTCTTTCTCACTCTAGCTCTCTCTCTCTCTCTCTCAACCGCACCCTCTCTCTCTCCTGATTCTCTCTCTCTCTCATCATCTCTTTCTCTCTCTAGAAATCTCTCCTTCTCTCTCTAGAAATCTCTCCTTCTCTCTCTAGAAATCTCTCTCTAGATTCTCTCTCTAGAAATCCCTCTTTCTCTCTCTTCACTTTCTCTCTCTAAAAATTCCCACTTTCTCTCTCTAGGTTTCCTCTCTCTAGGATATCCCTTTCTCTCTCTACATTTTCTCTCTCTAAAAATCCCTATTTTCTCTCTCTAGAATATCCCTTTCTCTCTCTACATTTTCTCTCTCTAGAAATCACTGTTAGTCGACTACCCATTTCATCTAGTCGACTAACTTTTCCTGAGCCAAAACATCAACTCTCTGTATCACAGATTTAGTCGACTTAACATAACTGTTAGTCGACTTGTCATGTCTGTTAGTCGACTACTCGATTCATCCAGTCGACTAACTCTTCCTGATTCCAGAATCCCAACTCTTGGCCCCAGTCGACTTAACCAATTATTAGTCGACTTAGGACCCTTAGTCGACTACACCCTTGACCCTAGTCGACTAACCTTCCCTGAACCTGAAACCCAACTTTCTGTATCTCGGTTCTAGTCGACTTGACCTTACTATTAGTCGACTTAGAGTATCTGTTAGTCGACTACCTATTTTACTCCAGTCGACTAACTTTTCCTGAACCAGAAATCCAACTCTCTGGATCACAGTCTTAGTCGACTACCCCATCTTCCTAGTCGACTAACCCCTCTATTAGTCGACTACCCTGTCCACCTAGTCGACTAACTTTACCTATCTGTCTTAGTTGATCCCTTCCTTGAACATGAACCTTACCCCCTAGACTTATATCACATCTTGGTGTGGCTTGACTTGTCACTTGACAAACACCATCTTCACTTCCCTTCTCTCTTTCTCTCTCCTCCTCACTCTACATATTTATATATCCTATTTTATGGCGTGCCCCGGATTTCGTGGATTTCGGACCTTTCGGCTTTTCGGTGATGCAGGCGAGTGTTCTCACTCGCTACCCTCTTACTTCTTATGTCATTGATTATGTGCATGTTCTTGCTTTAGCTTTCATGTATTTTATTTCATGTGCTATGACTTTTATTGCTTATACCATGCGTGGCCGACCCTTCGTGGTCGTGGACTTTGGATTACTTTTATGTTACACTTGCCCTACTACTACTTTAGACTTGCTAGTTGCATGTTTCCTTTTAACACATGTATATCACCTGACATCTAGAGTGTTATCACCTGACCACCTGACATACTACTATTTGGCTAGACCCTCTTGGTATGACCTGACTTACCCAGACTATTATCAATCTCTTGACATAACTTGCCACCTGATTATTATCAATCTCTTATATGCTTAGTTGCTTGTTAATTATCACCATCCTATCATGCTATCACCTTACACCCAGCATGATATACTTGACTTGTGATTATCACCTTTACGGGAACTTTACTTTATTACCCTGTATCATGATCAGTGACTTGTATTCCTGCTTTACATGCAGTGACTTGACTATATAGTATTTATGTACACCCGATTTTCCTGATCATGTCCTGTACCTGTTTTTCTCGTAAAGTGATAATTAAACTAATGAATCCTAAAATGTACCAACTTGTATCGGGTCGGGGGAAACATGCGGATATCGATATGTGTTCGTGTTTACAGTGGCATTAGGTATTGTGCACTCATGTTCCGGTCTGACCTGTGGGCCTCCAGGGGACCGAGGGGAGAGCTGGCTCCCTTATTCCTGTATGATAGGGCATACATAAGCCCCTCCTGTTAGCCTTGCGGCAGGTTCCGTCACCTAGCAACGGAACAATCCTGGGCCGTGGTCCCGGGTATGTACGGGACCCACTGTAAACATAGTTCGTTGATACCCCCGCTTGTTTCCAATAACAACCTCGACTTGCTTATATATGGATGTATGTGAGTTGGCCGTACACCGAGACACATACCTAGATATATGGGTAAGACGAGTAATAATAATAAAGTGTCATATAACCGGCTCTTTAAGTTGTAAGTAGAGGTATGTGGAATGGGACGCATACCAAAGCCTGCAACTTAAACGGCTATGAATCTGTGATGTGCCTTACCGTATTTGCTTTTCCCGGACTTTATGTCGGATTTCCTGTTTTATGAGTATTATGTTATAACTACCTGGTAGCTCGGATTGGTTTTATTCGGATTCCCTGTTTTATGATTATCCTGTCATATCTGTTCATATCTGCTCTCACCTATCTGACTCCTGAGTATTTCCTTCTTGATATCATTTGTTATATGCATTATTGTGCTCACCCTGCTTCACCACTTGGTTTTGCTTCACCACTCGCCTGGGGAGTATCATTTGACTCCCCTGGATCCACATGTCCAGGTCATGGAGCTAGGAGTGTGTGATCAGAGTGGCGCAGCGGTAGCGTGGATCACCAGCCTACCTTTCAGAGCCATTTCCTTCCAGGCCCCCTGTGTGCCTCTCGAGTTTTCTCGTGAGTGCCCTTTTTCTATTCATACTTGTACATTCCTTGTATACATGTATATGGACACCCTTTTGTACCATTCACATATGTATATCTTTTGTACTCTCGCATTTGCGCATATCTGTGATGTATTATTATTGTAATATTCATCACCTCTGGTGATAACTCTGTGATTATATATATATATGTTGGAATGTATAATGCACCATTTGCTTCCGTACTCTGATTCTTGTCTGTACTGATGCTTAGCGTATATACGGGAAGGTAATTCGGACTTACGTATATACGTTGCAGTGACGTCCCCGTATCAGTGGAATCGGGGCGTTACAGTTATTCAGTAGATTTGAAAACCTTAAGCAGAATATTATTGGGTTCCATTAAAAATAATAAGAACAATAGTTTCTAATAGTTCTCCCTTTTATTTTGTTTCTCATGATGAGGCCCCATCCAAAAGAGGTACCCACATTTAATACATACGGGTACTTGGACACTTAGTGGACACTAGTCAGATGGACCCTAATTTTTATATATTTTAGAAGATGTAAATAATTTAGTGCATGCATGGTGTGGTTTAATTCAAGTTGATTCATAAATGTTCTATATGATTTGCACACTTTAAGAAAGGATGTAAAGGACAATGACTACTTGAGTAACCTTTGATTTAACTTCAAACTTTATATTATAATATGCACTTGTAGTGTTTTATTTAACCATTTTGTTATTCATTATATATGTATATGGATGTATTGTTAATGTTTTCTCTGCCCATCTTTCAGTTAGACTCTTTTCATTTCTTACACACTTGCATTTTTATTAACCTAATTATATAATATATTCATATATTATAACCATATATACATAAGAATTTAAATATGTAATTCACTAGAGTTTTAATTCTATTGTTAAAAATAATCATAATGTGGCTTTCATTTATTTCATCAAGTGCAAAAAAAGATATTTCTCGTTTTTTCCTTTCTTTTTTCGCTGAAATTCTTCATGTTTTTTGGGCTGTGCTAGTCACATATTCTTCAGAAGATATGGTGGTGAAACTGCACATGATCATATTTTTATATCCTCCATGCCAACTACTTAAAGCATAAAACTTGCATATGTTAATCTTATCATAAATTGTCCGAAAAGACCAAGCACAAATAGAACAGTAGTTGGTCCATTAGCAGTTTCAGATGCAAAATAGCATAAGACAGATCAAGAGAAGTTTTATGGGAGCTAAGATGCAATTTTCAGGCTAATACGGTTTACTAAAAGTAAACATTATATCAAAATGAAAGCAATACTAGGTCTCCTTAGGAGCATACTCCAAACTGACCAATTATATTATATGCGAAATGCAATCATTTAACAGTAGGGAAGTTTCTGACCGCCAGTTAGACTGGTTTTCCTGCACAATCAATTATTGAAATTTATAACAGGCAATAAACTATCTAGATTCGTAATCAAGATTGAAATCTATTTTCAGTGGTACATCACATAGATTAAATTTCAATAGTACACGGCAACTTTTGTATATAATAACAGTTTTGATGAATGTTAATGGACATCTAACCAAATGTGTATTATGTTCACACCTCAATTTGTTTGCCTAATTCCTAAGTTATTCACTGTGATGTCAGTTCTAATACTTTAAGTGATTTCAGAAGGGCATGCTTATAAAAGATATCGATTACTATTTTAAATGCTATAGAATTTCCCTTGCTATCTCAGTTTGTAAATAAAATGAACAAATTCATATACATTTGCAACAAACACCCTTCCTTATTTTAAAATTTATATATCTACACTATACGTAGACTTGCATGTTTTATCTTCAATTTACTGAATGAATAAATTCTGATACTTTATTTATTTGTTGCTTTATGTATTGGATAAAGACATGTTGAACACTTCATCTAAGGAGTTGTCAACTTTTCATATATATACATGTTAATTTTGTGCTTAAATTGCATGCTATAATTAGTTCGAGTTCTTTTAAAATATCTTGCTACTCTTTGAAAAAACACCTAGAGGGGGGTGAATAGGTGTAAGTGCTAATCTAAGAACTAAATGCGCTAAATGCGGAAGCTAATGCAAATCTTGCACAAACTTAATACAACACAACAAGTGTAGCCGAATTCCCCGTGAAGGGCTCTGGGCTAACTCCTCTTGATTCCCCTTGAATGGGTTGAGGTGCTATGTGAAGCTCTTGTTGGTTAAGTATAAGTTAGGCACACACACAAGCAAGCCAAGCAAATAAGGATGAATAGCAATATGAATATATGCAAGGCAACACAAGCAAATAGATATGTATGATATGAATGATGCTATGCACAATATAAATGAGAGAGAGAGAGTTGAGAGATATTGGATCAAACACAAACACAAGAATATGTTTCGAGGTTCAAGCCCCTAGCTCTACATCCCCGCCTACACTACCGTGTAAGATTTTCAATCCACTATAGGAGTACCGAACTCCTCTCTCAATGCCACCGAGGCAATACAACCACAATCCACCTCTACCGAAGAGGGATAAGGCTCGTAGCCAATACAAACACAATCACCTCTACCGAAGAGGGATCCAAACCAATACCACTCCGATCAACCTCTACCAAAGAGGGATACACAAATGAAGGAGGGTTTACAACTTAGAGGCTCAACAACCTCAAACAATCTCTTTTCTCTCTTTTCCACAAAACAAGGATCCTAATAGATTAGGATAGTATGATAGCTCAAGTGTGGAATCAAGGTGTTTTTGGAAACAAGCAACAAAGAAAAACTACTTGGGAAATCTCTTGTAAATGATAAAAAATGAAAACCAATACAATATCCCAAAACCTAGTTCTCTTTGATTTTCCAAAAACCCAAAACAATAAAGATGAAATCTTTTTAGCACAAAAACTCTTTTCAAAACTTGTTTTAAACTCAGGAAAACTGGGAATTTTTCTCTTGTAAAAACCTTGGCCAAAATCTCAAAGAAATGGGGTTTATATAGGCCCAACAGAAAACTAGCCGTTAGGCTGATGTGGCAGCCTGACAGGCTAACGGTCGACCGGCCCGGTCGACCGCCAACGGTCAGAAATGTGACCGTTGAGCAAACACGGTCGACCGGCACGGTCAACCCAAACAAACAGAGAGCACTGCTCTCATACCCGGTCGACCGCCGGGTTGACCGTCCCAGAGCTGCCAAACGTGCACAGATCTGTGCACATCAGTCGACCGGCCCAGTCGACCGACTTCATCCCAAGTCGACTACTAAACTGACTTAGTCGACTGGTTGAAGCCTGGAACAGAAAACTGGGTCAGAAAAACAGTTTAAAAATATTTTAAAAAATCTTTTAAGTCTTCTAAAAATTCACAAACTTGTTTTAACATTTTATATTGAAACACAAACAAGTGATAAAAATTTCAAGACATATATCAATCATATCAATTCATTTTTGAGTCTTGCAAATTTTATCAAAACCAACACTTGTATTTTTATCAAACTTGATTTTTCCAAACATGAATAGGATAGTCAAAATAAGTTTGTTTAAGATATGAAGCATGTATGTATATTGAACACATCTAATATACATAAAAACCATGTAAACTTGTTTTGATCAAACTATTCATGAAAACCAAAACCAAACATAAAACGTGTGTGTTTGTGCACTTGAGCATATCAGCTATACTAAGCTTTACAAATGGATCTAAAACACACTATCTAAACTATGGATACTAAGTCTTCTTGATGATCTTCATCTTCAAGATGACTTGCTCCCAAACCTTGATCCACAAAGTGCAAAGGAATGATCTTTAAGCTTTTGCACCGGAATCATCATGAAAAGCTTCTAAACTCCTTGTTGAAGCTAATCACCAACTAATATCTTGCTAATGATCTGAAACTTAAAATCACAAGAATATTAGTAAACATAACTACATGAGTTAATCATCATCAAAACTAGGGTGGAAGGCCTTTGGGCCAACAATCTCCCCCTTTTTGATGATGACAAAACTCAAGGAGTTATATATGCATGGATTAAAGTTAAGCTTCAAAGAAGCTCCCCCTTAACTCATGCATAAACAAATAAACAAAAGATATGCAATGAATGTACATAAACATGTATGCATCAACATGCATAAAACACATAAACATATTCTAGAAGCTCTAGATACCAATTAAATTAATAAAACATTAACAAAAACACTAGATGCTCTAGATACCAATAAAACTTAATATATGCAAAAACATAAGTATGCATATATATAAACCAAAATCTTTATATAAACTAAAATCTTTCTCCCCCTTTTTGTCAATCATCAACAAAGGGGTAAACAATTAAAACAATAAAATGAGGGGTAAAAATCTTTCTCCCCCTTTTTGTCAATCAAAACAATAAAACAATGTTCTCCCCCTTTTGTCTAAAAACAAAAACAAAGTCAATAAGGGGTGACAATCAATTTGGATATCAATTGAAAATATGTCAATGAAGCATCTTGATACCAATTGAAAGTAAACAAAGATCAATAAATGTTACATGCTATATACATTCATGAAGAGGAAGACGCTAAGTTAGCTTCCCTACACATATGCATTACATGAAAGAGGGATGTTAAGCTCTAATTCACATAACACACATTATGTAATGCATAAGAGGAGATGTGAAGCTCCCCCTACACACGTGTACCACATAAAGAAGAGATGTTAAGCTCTTCAATACAAGATACACTCAACATGAATCTATATGTGAAAGAGATGTTAAGCTCTCCTTGCATATAGTCAATATAAATCAAAACTTTTAAATATTTTTCTTTAAACAAAATTTTTAGATACCAAATTAAAACACAAGACATCTTGATATCAAAGGATAGTATTTTTTTCTTTTTAAGTCATATAAACAATTGAAATGACTATTTTCTATCATAAAGTAAGGGAGTGAAAAACTAAATACCAATTGAAATATGAAAATCGAATTTTCTCCCCCTTTATGAAATACCAACAAAAACTATGCGTAGGCTTGAAATAAGATACCAATTGAAAACTAAACCAATTGAAATGAAGTTGAAGCTCAAGCTCTAGCATAAAAAGATTTGTGCTTAAGATATAGTAGCACAAATAAAACAAGTATATGTGTATGAAATAGAATGAGTACCAATCACCAATAGATGATACCAATTGAAAATATACATACACAAACACATATGAGTATACAAAAGAATCAAATTGATACCAATTGAAAGAGTTCAATGATACCAATTGACATAACAATAAAAGCATGGTATAACTCATATAACTACCTCCCATCTCATGCACAAGTTTAAATGATTTTCAATATAAACATACAAGGCATGGACTCCCATCCAACCTCCCGTAAAGGTAGGGGTTTTCAAAAATAGATTTGAAAATAAGCTTTGTTTGAAAAACTCTACCAAAATGAAGAATACCGTAACTAGTTAAATGAAAAATCTTTTAAACTAGTACGAAATCCTTCAAGCAAGGAATAAACTAAAAATAATTTTCATAAAATACATGTAAATCACATAGAACTTAAAACACTCAATATTCAATAAAGTCCATACATGCTCATGAAAACATACTCATGAGAAATATTTTAAAAGATGATCAGTGTACAAGTAATGTATGACATGGCATTATGAAATTTCCAATTAAGCTCAAAATTCCTTGAAATAAGAAAACATGAAAATCATTAAAACTTATTTAATCTTCAAAGTATATGTATGTCCTATACAAATTAAAGTGTACATACATATCCAAACACAACGAGTCCACAAAGATATATGCATGAAGGCACGTGGCTCAAAAGGATGTATATGTATAACAATAATTTGGATAAAATAGACATATACATGAAGTTAAATAATTAAACACAAAATCAAAAAAAAATCTTTACCAAAACAAATTTCATTTCAAGGTATATGTATGAATTGTCAACACAATAAGTATACATACATATCCCTAAACACAATTGAGTCCATATATAGATTTGCATGAAAGGCAAATGACTCAAGGGGTATGCATGTATATCTTAAAGTTTGGCAAAATACACATATACATGAAGTGAAAACTCATGATCATAAAACAAATTTAAGAATGAGAATACAAGTCTAAAATGTATGAATCATCAAAACTAGACTATACTAGCACATCTAATGGGTTCAAATAAGCATTCAAGCTCAAACATATAAAGATATATTTGTGGCCCACTATATGCACAAGTATATACCTAGTTTTAGTGAAAACTAACATCTAAACATGTAATCAAGACATGAAGCATAAAAAAATAAAAAAATCATCATGATAAATAAAAAACATGATTATTATGCAAATTCACATGTTATTAAACCTAAGATAAACATGATAGCTAAACAATGGTGAGAACACTAAAATAATGGTCCATATTAACATGGGTGTCTCAAAATGCTAAATATGTATGTCAAGAATTTAATAAACATGGCATTATCATAATAATCTACAAACAATAAAACATGCTATATATGATAAGCATGGAAAGCATGTAAATAAAAATTAGGAGTTAGGAATCGTTACCAAAACCTAGAAGGCAACTTCCCTTGTCTCCAAAATATGGTGGTCCTCTCCACCAAATCTTCCCTTGAAAGTGATGCATCCAATTGATTTCCTTTAAGTACGGAACGCATCCACTCCAAGGTACGGCTACTCTCACGTCATGTGAGAGCCCACACCTACATTAAAAACACGAGGGGTGGTCTTTGGTACCCATACTCTTTTGGATTCATGGGGGTTAGTACCTTCTCTAACCCAAACAAACTTCTTTGCTAAATTATCAACATGTATTCTATCATAGCAAAATTTAGCAAGGTGGCCCTTACGTCCACAATGTGTACAAGTGTACACATGAGCATACTTGTGATGGGTGTGTCCGTGCGGAGCATGTGTATGCCGTGGAGGGTGTGCATGCATAAAGGATGGAACTTGTTTCTTTCGAACTAAGGTTTCCAAACGTGAGTGGTTCATGACACATTGGCTCATAGTGGAGCCCAAACAATCAACCTTCTTCTTAAGCAAACAAATATCATCATTAATCGTAGAAGAAGAAGTGTGGCATGCAATAGGAGAAGTGTGTGATACTACCCTAGCATGGCAAACATGTGCATCAATCTTATTTTGCAAAACATCATTTTTCTTTAAACAAACATTTAAATCATTTGAAATAGAAATAATTTGTTTTTCAGAGCAACATTCTCTTTTAAAACAAAATCAATTTTTGAAGACAAAACATCATTATTTTTCACAAGAGTTTCACAATTATTTTTAGATTTTAAAACTTTATTTTCTTTTAGGGCAAGATCAAGTTGAGATTTTAATGAACCCCTCTCATTAGCAATCTCCTCTTTCTCTTGCAAAATAATATCAAGTCTAGCAATCAAATTTTTATTTTCATTGTTAATGCCTAGACTTTTCTTTTTCAAAACATTATATTTTTCTATTAATTTTTCACAAACTATAGATAGTTCTTCATTTAAGGCATGTGGATCAACAAAATCATTACATGAAGAACTAGCATTATCACTATCTAGTTGAAGTTCTGATTGTACCTCAAGGGAGTCATTCCCTTGGATCATATAGCATTGAGAATCGGATTCTCCACTAGACTCCTACAGTTGAATTGGCAATTGAAACTTGAAGGTTGTGGTTGTGGTTGACAACTTGTTCCACACTGCAAAAGCGGAATCAAGATTAGAAACATGCATAAGATATTCTTTTGTTAGCGTGCTTCTAATGGCCTCTAGAGCTTGTGCATTGGCCCCTATATGCTTGCGGTCACCAAGATAACATCTCTCGGTAGCGGCAAGGAAAACATGCAAACCTAGGATCTTCAGGTATGTGGACATCCTATACTTCCAAACAACAATGTTGGAAGCGTCAAAACTAGGTGGGGTCATGAAGTCCATGGTAAAAACTATATGTGTGCAAACACGCAAATGCAAACAAGATTAGCCTAAAATGAGGATCTTTAACTCTAGGTTGTTAGACCCAAAATCAGAGCACTTGGCTCTGATACCAATTGAAAAAACACCTAGAGGGGGGTGAATAGGTGTAAGTGCTAATCTAAGAACTAAATGCGCTAAATGCGGAAGCTAATGCAAATCTTGCACAAACTTAATACAACACAACAAGTGTAGCCGAATTCCCCGTGAAGGGCTCTGGACTAACTCCTCTTGATTCCCCTTGAATGGGTTGAGGTGCTATGTGAAGCTCTTGTTGGTTAAGTATAAGTTAGGCACACACACAAGCAAGCCAAGCAAATAAGGATGAATAGCAATATGAATATATGCAAGGCAACACAAGCAAATAGATATGTATGATATGAATGATGCTATGCACAATATAAATGAGAGAGAGAGAGAGTTGAGAGATATTGGATCAAATGCAAACATAAGAATATGTTTCGAGGTTCGAGCCCCTAACTCTACATCCCCGCCTACACCACCGTGTAGGATTTCCAATCCACTATAGGAGTACCGAACTCCTCTCTCAATGCCACCGAGGCAATACAACCACAATCCACCTCTACCGAAGAGGGATAAGGCCCGTAGCCAATACAAACACAATCACCTCTACCGAAGAGGGATCCAAACCAATACCACTCCGATCAACCTCTACCAAAGAGGGATACACAAATGAAGGAGGGTTTACAACTTAGAGGCTCAACAACCTCAAACAATCTCTTTTCTCTCTTTTCCACAAAACAAGGATCCTAATAGATTAGGATAGTATGATAGCTCAAGTGTGGAATCAAGGTGTTTTTGGAAACAAGCAACAAAGAAAAACTACTTGGGATATCTCTTGTAAATGATAGAAAATGAAAACCAATACAATATCCCAAAACCTAGTTCTCTTTGATTTTCCAAAAACCCAAAACAATAAAGATGAAATCTTTTTAGCACAAAAACTCTTTTCAAAACTTGTTTTAAACTCAGGAAAACTGGGAATTTTTCTCTTGTAAAAACCTTGGCCAAAATCCCAAAGAAATGGGGTTTATATATGCCCAACAGAAAACTAGCCGTTAGGTTGATGTGGCAGCCTGACAGGCTAACGGTCGACTGGCCCGGTCGACCGCCAACGGTCAGAAATGTGACCGTTGAGAAAACACGGTCGACCGGCACGGTCGACCCAAACAAACAGAGAGCACTGCTCTCATACCCGGTCGACCGCCCGGGTCGACCGTCCCAGAGCTGCCAAACGTGCACAGATCTGTGCACGTCGGTCGACCGGCCCGGTCGACCAACTTCATCCCAAGTCGACTACTAAACTGACTTAGTCGACTGGTTGAAGCCTGGAACAGAAAACTGGGTCAAAAAAACAGTTTAAAAATATTTTAAAAAATCTTTTAAGTCTTCTAAAAGTCCACAAAACTTGTTTTAACATTTTATATTGAAACACAAACAAGTGATAAAAATTTCAAGACATATATCAATCATATCAATTCATTTTTGAGTCCTGCAAATTTTATCAAAACCAACACTTGTATTTTTATCAAACTTGATTTTTTCAAAACATGAATAGGATAGTCAAAATAAGTTTGTTTAAGATATGAAGCATGTATGTATATTGAACACATCTAATATACATAAAAACCATGTAAACTTGTTTTGATCAAACTATTCATGAAAACCAAAACCAAACATAAAACGCGTGTGTTTGTGCACTTGAGCATATCAACTATACTAAGCTTTACAAATGGATCTAAAACACACTATCTAAACTATGGATACCTAAGTCTTCTTGATGATCTTCATCTTCAAGATGACTTGTTCCCAAACCTTGATCCACAAAGTGCAAAGGAATGATCTTTAAGCTTTGGCACCGGAATCATCATGAAAAGCTTCTAAACTCCTTGTTGAAGCTAATCACCAACTAATATCTTGCTAATGATCTGAAACTTAAAATCACAAGAATATTAGTAAACATAACTACATGAGTTAATCATCATCAAAACTAGGGTGGAAGGCCTTTGGGCCAACACTCTTTTATTAAATTCTAACTTACTCTGCTATATATCCAACTAAATTATATTGTTTTATAAATTGAAACTAAGTAAGATCCCCTACATCTTTTTTATTTTACATACCCTAATTTAAAAGCTACCAACATAAACCTGTATTCTGACATTTTAATATTATGAATATAGAAAACCTGGTAGAAATCTTTGTTGGCCCAGTGGCCTTCCACTCTAGTTTTGATGATGATTAACTCATGTAGTTATGTTTACTAATAATCGTGTGATGTTTAGTTTCAGATCATTAATCAAGATCTTAGTTGGTGATTGCTTCAACAAAGGAGTTTTGAAGCCTTTCACATGGTGATTCCAGAGCCCGAGCATCAAGATCATATATAGCACTCGTTGGAGTCAAGCTCGGTGGATCACGGAGTTTTGGATCAAGTCGCCTTGAAGACGGAGTTCGTCAAGAAGACTTAGGTATCCTAGTTTAGTTTGTGTTTTAAATCCATTTGTAAAGATTAGATAGTGTGATATGCTCAAGTTCACAATACACACACGTTTCATGTTTTGGATATTGGTTTTTCGGTTTTGGTTTAACCGATATTGGTTTTCTTGAATAGATAGATTCAAACAAGTTTACATTATTTAAATGTATATTAGATATGTTCTATATACATACATGCTTCATTTCCTAGACAAACATATGTTGAGATGCCTATTCATGAGGTTTGGTGTTTTGTGTTTTTAACAAAACATATTTTGGAATTAAAGACAAAAACAATGATATGTATATGTTTCATGTATATTGGACCTATGTCCATATGCAACATGTTTTAAAATGATTAAATATCATGTTTTTGTATTTGAATGAGTTTTGGAAAAATCGGATTTTCTTTTGGAAATTCAAGTTTGGAAAAATACAGGTTTTGATTTTCGGTAATTTTTCCATTACACAAAAATGGTTCAATTTATTTGATATTTGTGTTGAAATTTTTAACACAAGTTTGTATTTCAATGTATAATGATAAAACTATTTTTGTGGATTTTTAGAAGTTTTATGGGATTTATTAGAATATTTTTTTCCCAGGTTTTCTGACCCAGAACCCAGCCTGCCAGGCTCTGGCGGTCGACCGACCGGTCGACCGGATCCAGAGTCCGTCGAGCGGGATGGTCGACCGACGTGCATAGACTTGTGCACGTTGGCCAGGTTCTTGGGCCGATCAACCTGGCGGTCAACTGGACAGAGAGCCTTGCTTTCTGTTTTTTTACGGTAGACTGGCCAGTTGACCACTGGCTTCCAACGGTCAAAAATATGACCGTTGACGATCGACCGGGCAGTCGACCGCCAGCCGCCAGGACTGACAAACAGTCCCAACGGCTAGTTTTTTGTAGAGGGCTATTTAAGCCCCATTTCTTTGGGATTTTGCCAAGGTTTTTGAAGAGCAAAAATTTTCCTATTCTCTGGTTTTCAAAGCAAGTTTTCAAAAGTGTTTAAATAGCAAAAAGATCCATCTTATTTGTTTTAAAGTGTTTTATTTTATTTCAAAGAAAATAGGTTTTGGGAATTTGTTTCTTGGTCTAAAAATCTATATCTATTTGGTAATTTTCCCAAGAGATTTTCTTTGATCAAAACACTTGATTTTCCACTTGAGCTATGTCCTCTATCCTATTCTATAGGATCATTATTTGTGGGAAAAAGAATTGTTTGTGGTTGTGGATACCACTTTGTTGTACCCTCCCTTTCTTGTTGTATCCCTCTTTGGTAGAGGTTGATTGGAGTGGTGATTTGCTCACTCTTCGGTAGAGGTTGAGTTTGTGGTGTGCTCCCTCTTTGGTAGAGATTGAGGTGTTGGTTTACTCCCTCTTTGTGAGGTGGAGTTGGTTAGCATTTGTATCCCTCTTCGGTAGAGGTGGATTGTGCTTGTATCCCTCTCGGTGAGATGGATTTGGTTGTATTGGTTGTTTGGTGGAGTTTGGTACTCCGGTCTTCGGTAGACCATTTGTATTGCCTCGGTGGAGGTTGTATTGGTTGAGAGAGGAGTTCGGTACTCCTAGTGGATTGAAAATCCTTCTCAGTGAAGGCGGGGACGTAGAGCTCGGTGCTCGAACCTCGAAACACATCTTCTTGTTTGTGTTTGATCAATTGACTCTCAACTCTCTCTCTTTTTATTTGTGTAGTGCATCATTCATATTGTCATATCTTACATGCTTGTGTTGTGCCTTGCATTGATTCATATTGCTTATTCCTATATGCTTGGTTGTGTTTGCTTGTGTGCCTCACTTGTGCCTAACCACGAGAGCTTCACATAGCACCTCAACTCTTATTCAGATGAATCATGAGAAGTTAGTCCAGAGCCCTTCACCAGGGAATTCGGCTACACTCGTTTGTTGCACTAAGTGTTGTTAAAAATTAGTTTTAATTTCCGCATTTAGTTCATTAGATTAGCGGTACACCTATTCACCCCCCTCTAGGTGTACTTACAATTGGTATCAGAGCCTACGCTCTTGATATTTGGTTTAACCACCTAGGAGTGAGATCTTGTTAGCTAATCTATCATTTGCATTTTGCACGTATATTGTTTGCACACACTCATGGATTGCTTGTCACCTCCCATGTTCGATGTTTCCAACATTGACACATGGAAATTTAGGATGTCCATGTATTTAAAAACCCTAGGCTTGCATGTTTTCCTTGCCGCTACCAAGAAATGCTATCTTGGTAACCGCAATCATATAGGGGCCAATACACAAGCCCTTGAGGCTATTAGAAGCACGCTAAACAAAGAATATCTTATGCTTGTTTCTAACTTTGATTCCGCCTTTGCAGTGTGGAACAAGTTGACCACCTCCAAGCTTCAATTGCAAATTCAACCGGAGGATGAATCTAGTGGAGAATCCAAGACACAATGCTTTATGGTCCAAGGGAATCACTCCCTTGAGGTATACTCGGAAACTCAATTAGATAGTGATGATGCTAGTTCTTCATGTGATGAATATATTGATGCCAATGCCTTGAATGAAGAACTTTCTATTGTTTGTGAAAAACTTTTAGAAAAGTATAATCTTTTGAAAAAGAAGACTTTTACATTAGATAATGAAAATGAAAATTTGTCTTCTAAACTTGGCTTAGTTTTGCAAGAGAAGGTGGAGATTTCTAATGATAGGGATTCATTAAAATCTAGACTTGATCTTGCTCTAAAAGAAAATGAATTGTTAAAATCCAAAAATGATTGTGAAACAATTTTGAAGAAAAATGAAAACTTGCCTTCAAAAGTTAATTTTGTTTTAAAAGAAAATGATTCTTTAAAATTGAAAATTGCTTCTATTTCAAAGGACTTAGAAGTTTGTTTAAAGAATAATGAATCTTTGAAAATAATATGGATTCACATGTTTGCCATGCTAGGATAGTTTCATCTAACTCACCTATTGCATGCCACACTTCTTCTTTAATTAAAAATGATATATCTATGCTAAAGAAAAATATGAATTGTTTGGGCTCCACTTTGAGCCAATGTGTTTCGAGTCATACACGTTTGGAATCTTTGTTTCGAAAGAAACAAGTCCCATCTATGCATGCACACCCTTCACGGCATACACATGCTACTCACGGTCACAACCATCTCACCTTGTATGCTCACGTGTACACTTGTACACATTGTGGACTTAAGGGCCACCTTGCTAAATTTTGTTTTGATCGTATAAATAATTGTAATTTAGCAAATAAATTTGTTTGGGTTAGAAAAGGTACTAACCCCCATGGACCCAAAAGAGTGTGGGTACCAAAGACCACCCCTATTGTGTTTGATGTAGGTGTGGGCTCTCCCATGACGTGAGAGTTGCGGTACCTTGGGGTGGATGCGTTCCGAGCTTAAAGAGGATTATTTGGATGCATCACTTTCAAGGGGAGTTTGGTAGAAGGACCACCGTGTTTTGGAGACATAGAGAGTTGCCTCTTCGGTTTTGGTAAGGGTCTCTTACTCCTTATTTATTGTTTACATGCTTTCATATCATCGTTTATAGCATGTTTGATGTTTATAGATTATTATGATAATGCCATGATTATTAGATCATTGACATGCATGTATAACATTTGAGATCACCCATGTTTAATATGGATCATTCTTTTTGTTCTTGCATATGTTTAGCTATTATGTATATCATAGGTCTAATAGCATGTGGATTTACATAATGATCGGTTTTATGTTTATCATGTTGATTTATGTCTTGTTTTATGCTTCATGATTTGAATATATGTTTAAATGTTAGTTTTCATTAAGACTAGGATTTATACTTGTACATATAGTGGGCCACAAATAAACTTTATATGTTCGGGCTTGAACGATTATTTGTACCCATTAGATGTTCTAGTATAGTCTAGTTTCGATGATTCATGCATTTAACTTGTATTCCTATTCTATCCATGATTTTCATGTTCATATGTTTAACTTCATGTATATGTCTATCTTGTCCAAACTATCGTCTATACATATACATCCTTTGAGCCACGTGGCTGTTGGCCCAAAGGCCATTAGCCCGACGTTTTGATGATAACAAACCATATATAGTTATGTTTTAACAATTTTGTTTTAAATGAGTTTCATGTTAAAAATCCTAGTTTGTTTGACGGCTCCAACACAAGACTCACACTTTTGGAAGCCGCAAAGATTTGGATCCCAGAGCCAAGCACATAGGAGAGCTCCAGGATCAAACAAGATTGAAGACAAATTCAAGATTTTTATTTTTCATTTTAGTTAAGAATTTTAGTTCATTTTGTCAAAACCTAGATGATAGAGGTAGATTATTTTGGGATTGTCACACACACACTTTTTATATTGCTTCATGCTTACAAACCAATTTTCATTACAAAATTTCTAACATAGTTTTGGAAAAATAAAGTTTGGAAAAATTATTTTAGAAAAACAAGTTTTTGGAAAAACCATTTTTGTTTAGAAAAAGGATTTTTGTCAAAATATAGTTCAAGTCTTTTTGGTGTTGATCTATGATCACACCCTGATTATTACAAGTCCTAGAACTCTATTTTGTACTCTCCTATCAAAAGAATTTTTATCAAAATTTACCGTCTTCAAGAAGCCTTTGGGAAAAACAGTTTTGGCCTAGTCCGGTCGACCAGACGGTCGACCGACATGCACCACTGTGCATGCGTGCACATCGGTCGACCGACCGGTCGACCGGGAGCAATTACAGTGCTCTCTGTTTTTCCCGGTCGACCGGACCGATCGACCGACAGAGAGACTTACTCTCTGGTTGGGACTTCGGTCGACCGTCCTGGTCGACCGGCTTCTCAACGGTCGGAAATCCGACCGTTGACGGTCGACCGGCCGGTCGACCGATAGCAGTCAGATTTTCTCACAGACTCCAACAGCTATATTTTTCTGACTCTTTTTGTGTTGGGTTTCTCCCCAACGACTCTTTTGACCTTTGTAAGCTAGTTTTCATCCCCTATAAATAGAGGGAGTATTCTACAACTAAAGGAACAAGATTTATAAGTAAATTCAAAGTCTTCAAAAGTTTAGCCTTTAGCAAAAGAATTTCCATTGAGACAAAAATTTCAATCATTTTAGCTTGAAGCATTCCTCTACTTCTCTCTAGTTTTTGTGCACTACACAATCCCAAAGTATCATCTCCTCATCTTGGTTATAGGGTTGTGCAAGTGAGCTTTTTGATCAAGTGTGATCACCTTTTCTTCATTGTGAGAAGTTGTAGAGGCGTCGGCCTCAAGCGATCTAGTGTGCTCCAAGTGGGTGTTGCGGCACCGTGAGAGATAGGACAAGTGTGTCCTTGTATTGACGATCCAGTGGGATCACCAATAGTGGAAATCCTTCAGCGTGTTGAAGGCGGGGACGTAGAGCGTGGCTCGAACCTCGGAAAAATCTTCGTGTTTGCGATTGTCCACTTTTCTCTAAACTCTATCTCTCCTTTACTTGCTACTTTAATTGTTTAATTTCTTGCAAGTTCTTTTAATTATTGATTAGTTTTTAAATCCGCATTTATTGTCATTTTATATAGCCATCACCTATTCACCCCCTCTAGGTGATTTCAACTGGTATCAGAGCCTAACCCTAACATTTGGTTTAACCACCTTAGGGAGATCCTCATATTTGGCTATATCTTTTGTTGCATTTTTATTTGTTATGCATTATATTTGTATTCATGGCATCTGTTGACTTTTCTAGCATCAAGTCCCCACCTAAATTTGATGGCTTGAACTTTCCCATTTGGAAGGTCAAGATGAACCTTTTCCTAAAATCCCTAGGAGTTAGAGTTGCTAGGGCCATCACCAAAGATTTCATTGAACCTCTCACCGATGAGAGAACATGGTCCGAAGATACCATTAAGGACTATGAGGCCAATGCTAGAGCCCAATATGCACTCACCCAAGCTTTAAATGAAGATGACCTCTCACGCATCATTAATTGTAAATCGGCATTTGAAGTTTGGAATGTTCTTATTGTGACTCATGAGGGAACGTCTCAAGTCAAAAGATCCAAAATTGACTTGCTCCGTTCTCAATATGAGAAATTTTATATGCTTGAGAATGAATGCATTGATGATATGCTCACCCATTTCACCAAAATCACTAATGCTTTATCTTCTTTAGGTGACAACATCGATAATGACCAAAAGATCCGGAAAGTCATTAGAGCTCTTCCATATCTTGGGAAGTCAAGGCAACCACCCTCAATGAGCTCAATGATAGGGAGGAGATGGACTTCTCTGGCTTCATCGGTAATCTCAAAACCCATGAGATGGAGATGAAAGTTAGAGAAGAAAGGGAGGCACCAAAGAAGAAAGCCCTTGCTTTCAAGGCCGTTCCATCCACCCATGATGAGGGGGATTCATCGGAGGACTACGATGAAGACTTTACCATGCTCATAAGGAAGGTGGGCAAAATGTTCTACAACAAGGGTAGACAAAGCAACTTCCGAAGAGGGAAACCTCAAGGAAGATATGAAAGAAAGAGAGAGGAGCCGGGTCCTTGTTTTCATTGCAAGAAGACGGGACACCTAATTGCCGATTGTCCCTCTCTACAAGCTACTACCTCAAAGAACGGGCCAAAGAAGAAGGCGATGGTGGCCACATGGGATGACTCGGAGTCGAATCCGAAGAGGAAATCGACACCGCTCACATGTGTATGGCATAAGGCGAGGATGCTACCAAGGTATATCTAGAAAACTCTCTAGATGATGATGGTTTAACTATGGATGAGGTTGCACATTTTTTTGAGGAATTACAAAGTAGATATGAAATTTCTCAATCTCAAAATAAGAAATTGAAAAAGGAAAACGATTCTTTGAAAAATAAATTTGAACATGTTTACAAGAAAAAAATGAATTAGCAAATTCTTTTGAAAAGATGAAAAAGGATTTTGAAAATTATAAAATATCTTGTAAAGGAAAAAGCCCTATTTCAACTTGCAATAGAAATGAATTTTTAGAGATCCAAAAACGTGTTGAAGTTTTGATACAACTTTAAAGAAATATGCTTTTGACATAACTAAACTTGCATCTAGGTTTCCTAAAGGAATATCCCAAGGGAAACACACTCATCATCCTCATGCTTCAAAATCACACAAACATGCACACTCTCATAAACATGCTTTTATGTATGGTAGGATTTATACTTGTGCTCATTGTGGCCGCAAAGGCCATTTAGAAAAGTTTTGCTATGCTAAGCTAAATTTATCAAATAAGAATGTTTGGGTTCGAGATGACACTAACCCTAAAGGACCCAAAAATATTTGGGTACCAAAAGACGCACCAAACTTATTTGATGCAGGTGGGTCGTCCTCCTCCAAGACTTAGGGGGAGATGGTGCCTGGGTGGTGAATGCATCAATGCTCAACGAACACATCGTCACTTGCATCACTATCATAGAGGCACCCATTTTTGGAGAATGCCTATGGTTTGGTAATTTCTCCACATAAAGATTTTTTTTTTCATTGGATTGCTAGTTATACTTTTTATTGTGTCATATATAAATTTGCATTTCTATGTGTTTGCCATGATTGTACCTTTGCCATGATTGTGCCAAGTTTCTTTGCCATATGACATTTGTCCATATATCAAGATTTTGTTAACTTGATGTTTTATATGATTTGTCAAAATTAAAATTTATTTAATCGGATTAAAGCAAATAAATAGAGATGGCAATTGCGCGCCTCAACTCTTATCTAGAGGAATCTCGAAGAGAAGTTCAGAACCCTTAACGGGGTATTCGGCTTCAACATTTCTTGTTTATTGCTTTATGGATTAATAAGAATAAATATTAAATAACAAATAAAAATAAATATATTTTTGTTGGTTTTTCATGTCAAGAAGATTTAAAGTATTTTAAAATAAATATATTGCTTTATGTTTGTTTTAATGATGAATATTAAATTAATAAATTTTTTTTTCTAAATTGGCTTGCTCTGTGATTTTTGGGCAAGACCGGTCGACCGGCACGGTCGACCGATCTGGCCTGGCACAGGCCCAGTCGACCGGAACGGCCGACCGTTCTAGCCCGATATATAAAATTTTTTTTCCCGTATCCGGTCGATCGGGCGATCGACCGACTGTAGTGGGCTTGCTCTCGGGTTTCGGCCGGTCGACCGGGCGACGGGGACCCAGTTTTTTCACCCGATCTATTTAAAGCCCTTATCACTCCAAAACCCCTTTTTCATCCGCCGACTCCTCTTCTATTTCTTCTCTCATCAAACCCTAACCCCCTCAAACCTCTCTCTCACTCTCTAATCCTCTAGATCTCTTCCTAAAAATTTCGGATTCGCGTCTCAGGCTCCTGATCCTCTATTCTACGTGTGGATTTCTTGTGTTTCTTCTTCAAATTCAACGTATAATCCTCCATAATTTTTGGTTTAATTTCATAATCTAAATCCTCCTATTTCCTTGCTTTATTCCCATATCTTTGTGTAGATCTAGCCTTCATATTGATTATCTCGTGTAGATCTAGCCTCTAAATTGATTATCCCTCAAAATGTCAAAAAGAACTCGCTCTGAGAAAGGAAAATCTGCACAACCTCTTCACATTCACCTCTTTTTGTTTCATCCCAAGCTGAATATAGACATATCATTCTTGCTACTAAAAATATTAGTTCTGGGAGATGTGTGGTGATCCAAGACTTTGAACACCTTAATTTAGCCCACATTTTAAGAGCTAATTCTTTAGAAAATTTTCTTTCAATTAGGGGGCCAGTTTACCCATCTCTGGTTCAATATTTCTATACCAATCTTTCATTTGAGTCCAATCATATTAGGTCTAGAATCTTGGGGAAAGACATAAACATCTCTCTCCAAGAATTTGCTCATCTTCTTCACCTCTCCTGTGAGGGTGCAAATATTTACAACCTAGATCTTCATGATTTTGTGTATCCGGACGGTGAGTCTGCCCTCACCGCTTCCATACTGCTTCACGGTGATGACAACCCTGACTTGGTTAGGAATGAGAAAGTTAAACGATACACCCTTATTGCTCAAGTCCTAGCCAAAATAGTTTTCTATAATCTCATGCCTAAATCAGGAGAGTATAGCCATGCCAGGGGATCTGTTCCTTTGATCATCTATTGCCTTCTGTAAGGCATTAAAAAAACTTCCCCAGCTCATCATCAGCTTCATGACCTCTGACCATCTCCTTGTTCCCACTCGGCACTTGCCATTTGGGATGGTCATTACCTATTTACTGAAGCAACTCAATTTTGATCTCTCATCTGAACGGTCGGTTGAACCGTCCGTTGACATCAACAGCACCCTTCTTAAGAGGATGCGTGTTGGGGTGCGTCCTCCTGCTCCTCAATAGCAGCTTATCCCTCCAGCTGTTCATGTCCCTGGTTTTTCTTCTGGCTCATCTGCTCCTTCCAATCTATATATTGTTTTATCCTCTGAGATGCAGGAGCACCGTGAGCAGATCTCCGCTGAGATGGTGGCGCATCGTCAGCAGCTTTGCGAGGACTTTCCGAGGAGATGACCGCCACTATCAGCGCTTGCAGACTGACATGGGCTATATTTGTGATTCCATCCGCTACTTGGAGTCACATCTTGGCGCCTTCTTTCTGAAGCATGAGTTGCCGGATCCTACTCCATCTGCCCATGCTCGGCCGCTTCCTCCTACCGGCCCTCCATTTCCGGCCAGGACTCCTTCCGCTCCACCACCACAGCCAACCACTGCAGAGGATTCTGATGAGGATGGTTCTGATGAGGATGATTCTGAGGAGTGACCCCCTTTTGATGATGTCAAAAAGGGGAGAGACTTTTGGGCTGTTATGTGTTTTTATATTTTTGGTTTGTGTTTTCATGTATTTGGAGTAGTATTTGGACGTGAGTATTTTGTTGCTTGTGGACATGTGTTTTTTGAGTTTGGCATGAACCTCTCATTTGTATGAACATGTGTTTTTCTTTATTATATGGCAGTTCTATTTTCTATCTCCATGGCGTATGTGATTGGTTGTATTTGTGTCTATTATATCTATGCTTTTATTTGATCCGATCACCTACTTTGGAGGATGGAGGAATTATTGGATGGATGGAGGAAACCATGTATGCATACACCTATAATTCTGTATTTTTGGTATGCATGGATGGTTGGCATGTGTATCAGTTTCATATCCTATATGCCTGTGTTTTGCATATGTATCTCTTTTTGTGATCATTTTATA
>JAVJIF010004538.1:0-138143 GCA_038442645.1 Agave tequilana
TTCTAGTCGACTAATCTATAGTATAGTCGACTAATCGACTGGAAACAGCATACAGAACAGATTTTCTAGGTTTTGTTTGATGGCTAAATAATCATGGATTTGAAGACACAATTGAACATGATAGATAAACTTAAGTATACTAAGAATTAATCAGCCTTGGTGATGAAAATTACTTACCAAAAGGAGTGGTTGATGATGGAAAAGAGAGTGGAGATGTTGGTGGAGTTGATGAAGTTGTTGGAGTTGATGACCTTGTGGTGGCTTCCCATGGAGATGAAGGAGAAGAAGATGAAGGAGAGAAGTTGGAGTAGGTGTGGTGGTGGAGATGAAGGAGATGGAGGTGGCTAGGGTTTGGCTCTTGGTGAAGAGAAGAAAGAGAAAGGTGAAGTGAAGAATGAAGTGAAAAAGGATTAGAAATGAAAAGGAAAAGTATTTATAGGTTTTTGGATTTGTGAAGGTGATGCAAATAAGATAGAAGAGAGGGGGTTTTTGCAAAGTGGAGGAGGGGATGAGTGTCCTTCTCTTGGCCACTTGGCCGGCCAAGGAAGAGAGAGAAAAAGAGGGCATTTAATGAGGAAGTTGGTGGAAGAAAAATGGAATTTGGAATTTTGGAAAATAGGAAAAGGCTTTGGTTTGTGGAGGAAGGAAAGAAATAAAGGAAAAGGAAAAAGGAAAATAAATTATAATGAGAAGATGTTTTCTTGGGAAAGAAGATGAAAATAATGGAAGTGGCGGATTCCCGGGATTCAGTTGCGGATGCGGCAATCTTTCGGGAAAACACCGGAATCGTCCGAAATTCAAGTATCTCGGAACGACCCGAAATAATTACCAAAAATCAAGAATATTAAACTAAGAATTATAGTGAAATCCGTTTTAAGAAATACTTTATAGTTTTAAAACTAAAAATCCCGGAATCAGTTACCTACCGACTCCGATGGAATTTTTATAAAATCATAAAATCCTCAGAAAAAGAATGTAGGTAGAAAATATGATTCTAAGGAATAAAGCCTAAAGGACCATCATGAAATTCCAAACTGTTTGAGAATTAAAAATCTAGGAATCGGTCAGCGGCACTGGCCGACACCGGTTTTGAAGACTTTCATTTTAATTCCAGAAAAATCTAGAAAATCATAGAAAATATATAATATTGGAAAATGATATTTGAAACAGAAATCGGTCAAATCAGAATACCGGAAAGACTAAATCGAGTAATACACTAGGATCGGGTCTTCGGTTCAGACTAGGGCTGACTCCGAATCCACGAATCCAAATCAAGACAAAACAGTCATATAAGAATTCATAATACAGAATAAATACAGGAAACAAATCGAAAAAATACGACCGAAATCTGAACACGCAACTAAGTACGTATTCTGGGAACGGGGTATTACAATCCACCCACTTACAAAAAATTGCGTCCTCGCAATTTCGTTAAGGGGTGAATTGAACACAAAGGGAACAAGGATGGAATCTATACCAATTAAGATATGAAGCACTATAGGTAGGGCTCTCAAGTTGGCTGAACAATAATCATCCTGTGTACCTCCGGCTGTATAAATCCTCGAATAAAGCTGAATAATACTGCTGATGTCGTGGCTGTGTAATAGAATTCCAGATGTACTGCATACTTGATAATCCTCTGAGAATAAACCAGAATACTGAAGATAAAGAAACCCTGATAGTCCTGAGCATAATAAAGAAGACCGATAATTGAGAATCCCGAATACCGACTGCTGACTTCTGAAAGATAGCCAGATCAAGATCGATCTGGAGAATACCAAGCTTCATAGAATTCACCGAAGAGATCACATAATAGCTTCATGCAGAACCAGCCACTACCTTCCTAGTCTATCATATCTTAATGTAGTATAAGGCTTCATAAAACCAAACAGGGAAGGGATATGGAAAGGATTTAGAATTAAAGGAAGGATGGTCAAGAATTAGATAACTCTGCACTTGTAGTTGGAATGTATAACCAAGACTCGAGTATTCCAGTTGCAAATTTCATTACCATTAATTTGCCCTCTGGACGTACTGAGGAAGTTAGAGCCTAGGCTCTGATACCATCCTGTAACGCCCCGATCCCGGCGATACGGGACGTCACTGCAACGTATATACGTAGGTCAGAACTACCCTCCCGTATATACGCTAAGCATCAGTACAGACAAGAATCAGAGTACGGAAGCAAATGGTGCATTATACATTCCAACACATATATATATACAATTACAGAGTTATCACCAGAGGTGATGAATATTACAATAATAATACATCACAGATATGCGCAAATGCGAGAGTACAAGAGATATACATATATGAACAGCATAAAAGGGCGCACACATATAAGTATACAAGGAAATGTACAAGTATGAATAGAAAAAGGGCACTCACGAGTTTGCTAAGAGGAAACTCGAGAGGCATACAGGGGGCCTGGAAGGATGTGGCTCTGGACGGTCGGCTGGAGATCCATGCTACCGCTGCGCCACTCTGAGCAGTAACGGGGAGAACCCACACGCTTCGGCTCCATAACCTGGACATGAGAATCCAGGGGAGTCAGTGAAACTCCCCAGGCGAGTAGGAATATGGATGCCAGGTGGCGAGTCAGGAGGAGCACAAGTGTCAAGTACAGAAGACAGGAGGGTTAGAACACAAATGAAGTATATAAGAAATGATATCAAGTAGGAAATACTCAGGAGGCAGATAGGTTAGAGCAGGCATGAACAGGTATTGCATAATAATCATAAAACAGGAAATCCGAATAAAACCAATACAACAAATATAGTAAGGCACATCACAGATTCATAGCCGTTTAAGTTGCAGGCTTTAGTATGCGTCCCATTCCACATACCTCTACTTACAACTTAAAGGGCCGATTATTATGACACGTTATTATTACTCGTCTTACCCTGATATCTAGCTATGTGAACTAGCGTCCCAGCACACATAGATCCATATCCGAGTAAAGCAAGGTTGTTATTGGAAACTAGCGGGGGTATCACGAACTATGTTTACAGTGGGTCCCGTGCATGCCCGGGACCACGGTCCAGGATTGTTCCGTTGCATGGAAACGGAAGCCAGCCGCAAGGCTAAACAGGAGGGACTTATGCATGCCCTTATCATGATGGTACCAGTAATGAGGGAGCCAGCTCTCCCCTCGGTCCCCTGGAGGCCCACAGGTCAGACCGGAACATGTAGTTGCACAACATTCCTAAAAGCCACTGTAAACACGAACACATATTGATATCCGCATGTTTCCCCGACCCAATACAAGTTGGTCCTTTTTAGGATTCATTAGTTTAATTATCACTTTACGGGAATAACAGGAAACGGACATGATCAGGAATCAGAGTACATAAGTACTATATAGTCAGGTCACTGCATGTAAAGCAAGAAAACAGGTCACTGATCATGATACAGGATGATAAGTCAAGTTCCCGTAAAGATGATAATCACAAGTCAAATATATCATGCTGGGTGTAAAGTGATAGCATGACAGGATGATGATATTTAGCAAACAACCAAGCATATCAAAGGATTGATAATAGTCGGGTTAAGTCATGGCAAGAGGTTGATAGTAGTCAGGGCAAGTCATAGCATAACTAAAGGGTCTTGTCAAATAGTAGCATGGCAGTGGTCAGGTGATAACATACTAAATGGTCAGGTGATATACATGTGTTAAAAGGAAGCATACAACTAACAAGTCTGAAGCAATGACAAGTAGTAACATGGAAGTGACTCAAAGCCCAACGACCACGAAGGGTCGGCCACGCATGGTATACGATAAAGAAGTAAGCATATCAATAGCACGGCACAAGTACAAGATGAAGCTACCATAATATAAGCAATTGCAGGGCAAATATGAATATGGAAATAAGAAGCGAAATACTTATCGTCCCGACGAAACGGGATACTCAAATAGATATAAGAGAAGAGCGAGACTACTCGCCTAAACCACCAATATGCCAAAAGATCCAAAATCCACGGAAGCTCGGGATGCGCCATAACCTGTGATATAATTATGTAGAGTGAAGAGGAGAGAGAGAAAAAGAGAAGGTAAGATGATGTTTGTCAGTGACAAGTCAAGCAATACCAATACATGATATAAGGCTAGAGGGTAAGGTTCATATTCAAGAAGGAATCAACTATGACAGACAGGCAAAGTTAGTCGACTAGGATGGAAGAGTAGTCGACTAATAGTGAAGTTAGTCGACTAACAGTAGGGTCTGGTCGACTAAAACTGTGTAACAGAGAGTTGGGTTTGGTTTCAGAGAAAAGTTAGTCGACTAGGGTCATATGGGTAGTCGACTAACAGACATGACAAGTCGACTGATAGTTAGGCTAAGTCGACTAAAACTGTGATACAGAGAGTTAAGGTTTTGGTTCAGGAAAAGTTAGTCGACTAGGGTCAAGGGTGTAGTCGACTAAGGGCCTCTAGTCGACTAGGAACTAAGGTAAGTCGATTAATACTGTGTTTCCAGAAAAGGTTAAGTTTCAGCTAAGGGTTTCTAGTCGACTAATCTATAGGTATAGTCGACTAATCGACTGGAAACAGCATACAGAACAGATTTTCTAGGGTTTTGTTTGATGGCTAAATAATCATGGATTTGAAGACACAATTGAACATGATAGATAAACTTAAGTATACTAAGAATTAATCAAGCCTTGGTGATGAAAATTACTTACCAAAAGGAGTGGTTGATGATGGAAAGAGAGTGGAGATGTTGGTGGAGTTGATGAAGTTGTTGGAGTTGATGACCTTGTGGTGGCTTCCCATGGAGATGAAGGAGGAAGAAGATGAAGGAGAGAAGTTGGAGTAGGTGTGGTGGTGGAGATGAAGGAGATGGAGGTGGCTAGGGTTTGGCTCTTGGTGAAGAGAAGAAAGAGAAAGGTGAAGTGAAGAATGAAGTGAAAAAGGATTAGAAATGAAAAGGAAAAGTATTTATAGGTTTTTGGATTTGTGAAGGTGATGCAAATAAGATAGAAGAGAGGGTTTTTGCAAAGTGGAGGAGGGGATGAGTGTCCTTCTCTTGGCCACTTGGCCGGCCAAGGAAGAGAGAGAAAAAGAGGGCATTTAATGAGGAAGTTGGTGGAAAAAAATGGAATTTGGAATTTTGGAAAATAGGAAAAGGCTTTGTTTGTGGAGGAAGGAAAGATAAAGGAAAAGGAAAAAGGAAAATAAATTATAATGAGAAGATGTTTTCTTGGGAAAGAAGATGAAAATAATGGAAGTGGCGGATTCCCGGGATTCAGTTGCGGATGCGGCAATCTTTCGGGAAAACACCGGAATCGTTCGAAATTCAAGTATCTCGGAACGACCCGAAATAATTACCAAAAATCAAGAATATTAAACTAAGAATTATAGTGAAATCCGTTTTAAGAAATACTTTATAGTTTTAAAACTAAAAATCCCGGAATCAGTTACCTACCGACTCCGATGGAATTTTCATAAAATCATAAAATCCTCAGAAAAAGAATGTAGGTAGAAAATATGATTCTAAGGAATAAAGCCTAAAGGACCATCATGAAATTCCAAACTGTTTGAGAATTAAAAATCCAGGAATCGGTCAGCGGCACTGGCCGACACCGGTTTTGAAGACTTTCATTTTAATTCCAGAAAAATCTAGAAAATCATAGAAAATATATAATATTGGAAAATGATATTTGAAACAGAAATCGGTCAAATCAGAATACCGGAAAGACTAAATCGAGTAATACACTAGGATCGGGTCTTCGGTTCAGACTAGGGCTGACTCCGAATCCACGAATCCAAATCCAAGACAAAACAGTCATATAAGGAATTCATAATACAGAATAAATACAGGAAACAAATCGAAAAAATACGACCGAAAATCTGAACACGCAACTAAGTACGTATTCTGGGAACGGGTATTACACTCTATTTCAGGTGCAGTTTGCTATAATTTCATGTATAATTAAGCTTATAGCAAACTTTTCAATCTAATAGAAATTTCTATAAAAAAAGTTGCAATTAATAAGTTTTGCAAAGAAACAATAATCATATCTAATATTTTCAACACATTTTTTTATTCAACAATTACTTTTATAAATCTCTATTATTTCAAATAAATTTAGGTAACTTTTTTCAAGATTTTTTTATATATAAATGACTTTTTAATATCTTTTCCCAGCTAGTTGAAAAATTGTTTTCATTTTTTTTTTTTTTTGGTGTAGTATGGTGTCCATTTCTTTAACTATTTCAGATAACAGAAATTTTATATTATCAAAAAAAATTAAAAAAAAGATAACAGAAATTGTATACTTCACGGAGTCCAAATGGAATGTACTTCATGAAAGAAAATAGACATTTTGATATTTTATTCTCACAAACAAAATAAAGTTAAAAATGATAGAAAATAGAAATAAATTACTAATATAATTGAATAACATGAAAATTTAAGATTAACATCTTGTTGATGATGATTAGAGAGCATAATCTTCAAATTAAGATTCTACACTTGTTAAACTGAAAATACCGCTTAAATGAATGATTTCTTGGTGAATTCTATGAGAACGAAAGCTCCTAAAATCAGCTTGATATATATTAATGAATGTTAGGAGGAGATTTACTGCTATATTTAGAGACCTAGATGAATGATTGTATGAAATTATTATTTTGAAATAACTTGAGCCAGTACTTTATTATCTATATTAATTCAAAAAGAATTTTTAAAATTTAAATGATCATATCTTTAACAAGTTCAAAGTCTTATTAAACATCATGAGAAGGGTTTTAAGTGGATTCAATGAGTGTTAATTAAGCTGCATGACTCCCAAGAAAGATTAGATTACGTGGCATGTTCAAATTAAGCTCATGGACTGGGCTTCACTAGCCATTGAGACTTGATCTTGTCACGAGAAGTAAAACTCTTCTCTCTTTTTTTTCCCTCTCTTTTTAGGAAAAGAACAAATGACTCAAACTCAGAAACCAACTACAAGTGACCAAGAACTAAGCTACTCACAACAATGATCAGATCTTATATATATATTCAAGTTAATGGGTGGGGACGTGGCCTAGTTAAGCTGTCACTAATAAAGCAGTGATCATGAGCTTATTATGATCCAAACTTTTAATTAGTAAGGCACGTTGGTTTTTAACCTTTCTGATCAGTCACATTCACCATCGTCTTGATCATTAGGGACTCTCAACTATGGACTGTCCACCACAAAAAGTTCCATTAATTAAGTTAATTAATTGGCCGCCATTAAAGCTTAATCAGTTTGTCCGTTAATAGCACCTCGACTGTTAATTTAGTTTAGGAAACCAACGTGGGGGATTAATGAATAAAATCTCTGCCAAGTCAGCATTGTTTGGTGGTGACTTTGGAATAATAATGTCGTTGAAGTATCTACTTGTTCGTATCAATGTACGTATAAGATTAAGCTTGGATATAATTTGTATTAGTATACCCTTAATGGAAAAAGAACAAGATGATTAAATGAAGAATCTTTCAGAAAAGGAGTAATAACTTAAAAATCTCAATAGTTAAATGTAGATTCACTACTAAAAAAAAGTTTTGAAAATTTAATTTATCACCCGTGACTTCTCAAAGTTCAGTAATTTCATGCAACAAATGTCGAATATTGCAACATAAAATTATTGTTGGAAATATTATACATCTATAATGCGGATTAAATTGAAACCATGGATCAAGAATCAATAAAACATCTCAAGAATAATAGATCAAAACCCTAATTTATGCAATACTTTAAATCACCATACCTGAAGCCATTGGTGAATATTGGATGAAAGTTAGAGAAGACTTTGATTCCTTGCTCTTGAATCTGCAAACCCTAACTTGCAAAGGATCCTCTTTTCTCTGCTCCTTTTTTCCTTTCACAAAACCCACAGTTTCTTTTCCCGATGGATTCTCAATAATAAAATGAGCGTAAGTTTTGTTTCTTTTCAGGAGGAGAAAAGTGGGTCGCACATTTGCAAATAAGTCCCCTTGAAATAAACCTTTCCATCATGGTACCATTTATATTTCAAGTGACCAAATAACTATATAAATGTGACTTTAATATGGGCACCCTTAATATCAGTTAACCTTAATAGGAATCCAATGCAAATAATCAAGGTTAAGTGGGCCACCTTCATATGAGATTAACATTCTCCCACTTGGGCCACTAACCGATTAGGTTAAAAACTTTAGAAAATAAATAAAAGAAAAGACTCATTTTCAAAACATTTTGACTCCATTGGATTCCATACTGAAAAACTTTGACACGTGCACGAATTTTAAAACAACAACTGATAAGCCCAAATATGAAAAACTGTAATACTGCAATTAACTTGGACCACCAATGCGAGTCATAGCGGTTATACAACATCCACGTCATACTCCCTTCTATGTACCACAACATTGATAACCCTTACTAATTGAGTCCATAACCAAAATGACCCCTGTAATTGTCTTGTAAAGACATTTCCTGTTTAACAAACATCCAAATATAATATGTGCACACATAATTGGATAACAGGAAACACAGAAACAAACTTTTATTTGTACAATAATGTCAATTACATAAGTACCAAAATACACATTTACAGATTGCCCAAAAGACCCATTCTTACAACATGTTCCTTGAATGTCTTTGGAGGCAATCCCTTTGTCATTGGATCAGCAACCATTAAAGTGGTACTTATACTTACAATTGACACCTTTTGTTTCTCAACTCTTTCTCTAACCACCAAGTACTTAAGTTCTATGTGTCTAGAACCATTAGAGTACTTACCATTCTTAGAGAAAAATACGGCTGCTGTATTGTCACAATATATCGTCAGCGGCCTGGCAATAGAGTCAACTACACCAAGTGCTGAGATGAAATTCCTTAACCATAATGCATGATTCGAGGCTTCAAAACATGCTATAAACTCAGCCTCCATCGTGGATGAAGCAATAATGGACTGCTTCACACTCTTCCACGAGATTGCCCCACCTGCTAGCAAGGAAATGAAGCCTGAAGTAGACTTCCTGCTATCTGGGCAACCACCAAAATCTGAGTCTGAATAGCCGATCACCTCCAACTGATCAGATCTCCTATATGTGAGCATATGGTCCTTCGTCCCTTGAAGATACCGCATAACCTTCTTAGCTAACTTCCAGTGCTCCATTCCTGGATTGCTCTGGTATCTTCCCAACATCCCAACAGCAAAGCTGATATCTGGCCTGGTACAAGTGCTTGCATACATCAAGCTCCCAACAGCTGATGCATACGGAACTTTCTGCATTTGACCCTTTTCTAAGTCATTTCTGGGACACTGGCTACCACTTAATCTGTCACCCTTCTGAATGGGTGCAGGACTGACTGAACACATTTCCATATGAAATCTCTCCAAGACTCGGTTGATATATCCTTTCTGAGACAATCCTAGCAATCCTCGAGATCTATCCCTGAAGATCTCTATGCCAATAACATAATTTGCCTCACCCATATCAACCATCTGAAAGTTCTTGGTTAGATAACTTTTAGTTTCATACAGCAAACCAAGATCACTACTGGCTAATAAGATGTCATCTACATACAGAACCAAGAAAATAAACTTGCTCCCACTGATCTTTAGATATATACACTGATCAACAGTGTTTTCTGTAAATCCAAAAGAGGTAATGGTATCATTAAACTTTATATACCATTGCCTGGAAGCTTGTTTAAGTCCATATATAGATTTCTTTAATTTACAAGCCAAGTGTTCTTGTTCTTTAATTGCGAACCCTTCAGGTTGCTCCATGTAGATATCCTCATCCAAATCTCCATTAAGAAAAGCAGTTTTCACATCCATTTGATGTAACTCCAAATCATAATGAGCTACAAGTGCCATAATGATTCTAAGAGAATCCTTCTTTGATACTGGAGAGAAGGTCTCTGTATAGTCAATGCCTTCTTTCTGAGTGAAACCTTTGGCCACAAGTCTAGCCTTATATCGTTCGATATTGCCTTTAGAGTCGCGCTTGGTCTTAAAGACCCATTTACACCCGACTTTCTTACAGTTATAAGGCAATTCAACAAGATCCCAGACTTGATTTTGGTCCATAGATTTCAACTCATCTTTCATAGCATCAACCCATTTAATAGAATCATTGCATTCTATGGCTTGTGAAAATGAAACTGGATCTTTATTAATCCCAATATCATAGTCAGATTCCTGTAGATACACCACATAGTCATCTGAAATGGCAGATCTTCTTTCCCTTTTAGATCTTCTCAAAGCTGCCGGTTGTGGTGGTTCTACTATATTTTCAATGGGAATATCCTCATGGAGTGGTGAACCAACATTAACTTGTTGTTCTGGAATCTCAACTTGATGATCAAGCTGAGGTACAACAATCTCTCTTGAAGGAAAGGGTATTGGGATATTTACCCTTACCACTTCAAGATCTACCTTTCTTGGTTCAGCACTCCCACTAATTTCACCATTTTTCAGGAATCTGGCATTACCAGTTTCAACTATTCTTGTACTATGGTTAGGACAATAAAATTTGTATCCCTTAGACTTATCTGGATAACCAATGAAATACCCAGATATTGTTTTTAAGTCTAATTTCTTTTCTTGTGGATTATAAATTCTAGTCTCTGCTGGACAACCCCAAACATGTAAGTGTCTTAAACTGGGTTTCCTACCAGTCCACAACTCGAAAGGAGTTGTTGGGACAGCCTGTTTGACACGGAGAGGGTTGGCTGGTGTAACGTTTCCTGGAATCAGATGGAAAAGATTACAGCCGGCTTAATCTTCCGGTTACAAGGGAGGGGGAATATTGAATCTTGAATTCCCCCTTTGTTTAGTGCTGGGTTCTTCGTGTGGCGGTGGAGAGTGAATCTTGTTCTCCGTTGACCGGATGACTGTTCGGACCGTCGGGGATCTTCTCTTCGGTCGGTAGAGGGAGTAACTCAGCTCCGTCTACCAAAACTCTAGAAGAGAAGGTAGGCGAAGAGCGGCTAGTACTCAGTAAGCTCGCTGAAGGGTTTTCTCTCTCTCTGTCGATGATCTCTCCTTTGCCCGATAATCGTCGACGTCCTCTCTCTTTGTTGTTGTTGTTTCTCTTCCTTTGATTGTCGTCCCCCTTCAATAGTGACGGGACTATTTATAGGGTTTTTAGGGGTGATCGTGCCCCCTAAAAGTGCTCCACGATGAGGGCCAACTTCCCCGCTACATGGGCGGTGGATGGCGCCATAATCGGAGTAGTTGCAACCGAGACGTGGGTGTCGAGCCGACGCGTCTTGATGCTGAGACGCGGGCTTCGGGCTGACGCGCCTTGATGCTGAGACGCGGGCTTCGGGCTGACGCGCCTTGATGCTGAGACGCGGGCTATCTCTCGCGTCTTGATTGTCACATTTAGCCTTGCGCCTGGATCTTGGATCTCTGTGTTTTGGTGGCTTGTCTTGGTGATTTTTAGACAGCCTACAGAACCCCCTCCAAAGTTTTCGACATTCCGCAGTTAACTGGGACGGATTTCGAAATACTTTGGACTCTAGCTGAGTTCGCCTTCATGACTAGACTGTTGATGCTCCGGGTTTGATCTTATCTGGAGTTGGTCTTCGTGAGTGTACTGTTGAACTCTTTGAAGCCCCCAGAGTTGATCATGTTGAGTGTTTAGATGCACAGTCTAAACCTCCCCGATTGCTTTTAGCCTGTCATTGGCGCGCTTTAAGCCAGGAGTGGTTGGTCGTCTGCTTGCGTCAGTGTACTGTTGAACTGATTTTGCAGAAGCAGGAGGCCAAACGCAGGTTCTTTTTCAAAAAGCAGAGATGGTACTGCTGTAAAGGCGCGATTTCTGTAATCGTGCGTCCTTTGGCAATGGAGACGCGACTGATCTTCAGAAGGCAGACGCGATATTTGGCCAGACTGGAAGGACGCGAATTTCTTAGAGAGACGCGACCTTCCGAATGCATTCATGGAGAGGCTGACGTGGCATGTCCATCGAGGAGGTGCGTTCTTTGGGCGCGAATTCTGTGCCATGTCATGATTACGCCGCCAGCTGGCCTAGGGAACCGGCGAAATTTCGCCTTTTGGCGCGCGGATTTCCTGGTTCATTAAATGAACTGCTCCACGTGTCGACTGCTGACTCGTGGCGGGGTTGCGACGCATGATCTTCTCCGTTCAGAAACGATTTGGTTACACGCGTCAAGCGGCGACTCGCTGCAGCGTCTACCGGGCCATGCGCCGCGTATCTTCGCGAATCCCTGTGCCTATAAAAGGCAACAGTTGGAGAGATGCATCTTCTTCTCCGAACGCACTCGCTGAGAAAAAGAATTTCCTTCTCTGTTCATCTTCGAACTTGTTCATCTCCTTGCTTGGATTTCTGAACATCAATGGCACCCAAGACTAAGCCAACTGCATCGTCCTCAAAGGCGACCGTCGCCGAGGCCCAGAGGGGCGGCTCCTCCGCTACACAGGACGTCGTTCTCCCAGGTCTCCAAGGTAAAGGCCTCTTAGGCGGAAGTTTCGCCATTAAAGAAAGTTCAAAGAACTTTTAAGAACCCTTAACACGTGATTTTCAGATCGTGTTTGATTCCCAGACGCAGTCTTTGGGATGATAACCGAGGCGCGGGTTTGGACCCTCGCGCGCTTGAGTCCTGCGCTTCAGATTCTTCACTTAGAATATTTTCTATTTGTGAAGGGTTCAGACGCGGACTTAGTTTACAGAACGCGGATTTGATCCTTGCGTTCTGTTTCATCAGCTGCTGATTTTGATGAATCTGGCACCCGAGTCCAAGTACTTCGACGTCTGGGGATGTGAAAGGAAGGGGGTTACCCTCCTTAACTTCTGGCGATTATGGTAGTGGAAAGGTTAAGGTGGATAACTCCCTTCTTTTCGCACCCCAGAAGTGACATCAAGGAGAATGTTGTGGAGACGCCGATCCCATAGGTCTGGACGCAGATTTGATAATTCCTGCGTCCAGTGCCTCTTCTGCGTGGATGCGCAGGTCTGGACGCGGATTTTATAACTCCTGCGTCCAGTGTCTCTTCTGCGTGGATGCGCAGGTCTGGACGCGGATTTTATAACTCCTGCGTCCAGTGTCTCTTCTGCGTTGATGCGCAGGTCTGGACGCGGATTTTATAACTCCTGCGTCCAGTCTCTTCTGCGTTCGGATTATGAACACTTAGCATTTTTTTTTCTATGCTTTTGATAGAGTATCTAACTAAGTGTCCTTTTCTTTTTGCAGCGCCACGCCCTGCTACTTCACTCGCCAAGAAGTGCCACTTTGGTCATGTAGGTGGTGCTGACCGGGATTTGACTTTTGTATTGCAAAGGACTGTTCCTGTGACTGCTGACAAATCACCGGATCGCAGAGAGAGGCTCTCAAATGTTGACATGAGAACTCTTCGGGTGTTTATGACTGATGCAGCATTCGCGACAGATGCTGGCATCAAGCTGGAGAAGCCTGCCTTCTTCTTCGGAGATCGTATCCACGATGGCGGCCATAGCGTATATGACGGGACTTACAAATGGCTCCGTCAGATAAAGGGTGGAAGATTCTTTCTTCCAGACATGGAGAGGATGTTCCCGCTGTCCTACTTCCAGCATATGTCCGTCCCTAGGAATGGAATGGGACCTTGCTCGATATGTTCCCGAGATCACTCTCGGTGATTTGGGCTCCCACAAAGTATACCGTCATGATAGCCATGACAGGTCAGTTATCGGCCTTTTCCCTGGGTCGCGCAGGACTGAGGTTCCAGCTGGGGAGTTTGATAAAACATTGTCAGCGGTGTAATGTTGACCTAACAATGTCTTTAGGTGGACCTGTTATTCTGTTGAAGAGAATAACAAGTGAAACTAGACCCGCGAGGAATCTAGTAAAGCTTGTACCGTTAGAGGTGTGATATTAACTTAACGGGTTGGAGATAGTCTTGTCAGAAGTGTGGTGTTAACTCGACAAGGATGTGAGTCAGAGGTGTGATATTAACTTAACTCAGAATGTCACTGTCATAGGTGTAATGTTTAACTTAACAGTGAGGTAATGCTAGAGGTGTGATGTTGAACTTAGCATTGGTCATCTCGACTTAGACGAGGAAGTCGAGGAACGGTCATGGCCATAGGTGTATTGTTGAACTTAGCGATGACTCGGATGCTAGAAGTGTAGTGTTAACTTGGCATCGTCCATTTCAGCTTCGATACGGAAGTCTGAAGAAAGGTGACTATCAGAGGTGTGATATTAACTTGACAGGCACTCGATGTACTGCTTAGAGGTGTAATGTTAACTTAAACAGTAGTTTGTCAGAGGCGTAATGTTAACTTGACAAGAATTGGCTCGTGATAAGAGCAATTTGAGGACCTGTCATTCTATTGATGAGAATTGACAAGTGAAATTTGAAATGCCAGAGGTATAGTGTTAACTTGACAAATTTGAGAGTTTGTTACTCTATGCAGAGTTAACAAGCAAAGTTTATACCCGACAAAGGGTATTCATTACCAGAGGTATAGTGTTAACGTAGTAATGATTGCACTTTGTGGTCCTACCATTCTATGGATGAGAATTGGTAAGGGATTTTGGAGGAAAGAGTGGACTCGAGTCCACTTAGGATTTTTAGCAAACCCTCAGCTATCAACGGATTTGACATGCCTTTACCAACTACCGTTTGAGTTGGGCTAGCCATGCTATTCCCCTCAGCATGATGAGTTGTCGAGGACTTATGTTGGGCTTAAAGGCCAACATTTTCCTCTATCCTTAGCCGTCGAGGGCGTCGGATCAAATGGGAACGTGTCCCTTAGGATTTTTAGCAAAACTCAGCTGTCAACGGGTTTGACATGCCTTTACCAACTACCGTTTGAGTTGGGCTAGCCATGCTATTCCCCTCAGCATGGTGAGTTGTCGAGGACTTATGTTGGGCTTAAAGGCCAACATTTCCCTCTATCCTTAGCCGTCGAGGGCGTCGGATGTTTGATCAGAGGTGTACTTTTAACTTGATCGGAAGAAGAGTACTATTAAGGATAGTACTTCTTTAAGAATTTGCCATTGATCGGCGGCATCATGAGTGTATCGCCATTTGAAGTTATGAGGCGATATGATCCATTTGAGTAGACTGACTCTACTACAAACGGTCCCTCCCATTTGGGCTGAAATTTTCCTTTTGTCTTGTGCGTCATGACCATGGGTCTTCGGACAGCTAAGACAAGGTCGCCTTTCTTGAAAGTTCGCGCTTTGACTTTCTTGTTGAAGGCTCTGGTGATACGAGCTTGGTAAAGCTCGATTTGTTGTTGGGCCTGCAAACGCTTGTCGTCTAAGGCTTCCAACTCCTGGAGTCGCTGCTGATGCTTCTCCTCAGTTGTCATTTCCGCTGTCAAGGCGACGCGTAGAGAGGGAATTTGTATTTCCAATGGAAGGACGGCTTCGCATCCGTATACCAAGGAAAATGGCGTGGCTTTAGTTGGGGTTCGCACCGTTGTGCGGTAGGCCCATAAGCATTCACCCAGCTTGTCGTCCCAGTCTCGTTGACTTTTCGAGACGAACTTTTTGAGAAGCTTGCCAATAGTCTTGTTGAAGGCTTCTGCAAGACCGTTAGCAGCAGGATAGTATGCCGTTGAGGACACACTCTGGATTCTGAACTTCGCGCAGAATCTCTGGAAAGCCTGGCTGATGAACTGGGGTCCATTGTCATGGATGATACGCCGAGGCACACCGAAGCGGTAAATAACGTGATGTTTCACGAACTTGATCACGTTAGAAGATTTCACCTCTTTCAAAGGGATAGCTTCGGCCCACTTAGAGAAGTAATCGGTTATCGCTAGAATGAACCGATGTCCTTTCGATGATGGTGGGCTGATAGGGCCAACTACGTCCATCCCCCACATTTCAAACGGCCAAGTAGAGGTCGTTGAGTGGAGGTACCCTGGTGCTTGATGGATGAAATCGCCGTGTATTTGGCAGGCGTAACATCTCTTAGCATAAGCGACAGCATCGGCAATCATCTTGGGCCAATAGTAACCCATCCTTTGGAGTCGATGTGCCAATTTCGGGCCAGGTTGATGAGCTCCACAAGTACCATCGTGGGCTTCTTTCAATACTCCTTGGGCTTCTTTTGATGAGAGGCATCGGAGCAGGATCCCGTCATGCGATCGACGATACAATGTTCGCGAAATCGCATTATAGTAGAATTTGGGGGCTTTCCTCCGAATGGCGGCCGCCTCCTTGGTGTCTTCGGGCAGAATGCCGTATAAGACAAAATCAATGTAGGGGAATCGCCAGTCTTTAAGCCCTGAAGCGGTCGACACTTCAAGTGTTTCTTTACCGCGACGATCTTCCGCTGACCCGGGTAGTCTCCGAGGGGAATTTTTGGACAGTATAGGTCGTGGCTATAGACGAATACTTTCTCTATTGCTCCAGCTGGAAGAGCTAAGGAAGCAGCGAGGGATGCGAGTGCATCCGCATGTGCATTTTGCCTGCGCGGTACATGGTCGATGTAGAAGTTTGAAAACCTTTCGGCCATGTGAATTGTCGCGTTGTAGTAGGGTACTAGATCTTCATGTCTGGCCTCGTACTCTCCGCGAACTTGGCTGACGATGAGTTTAGAGTCACCGTAAGCCTCGAGATTTTTAACGCCAATCTCATCGGCGAATTGCATCCCAATCAAAAGAGCGTTGTATTCCGCCACATTGTTGGAGCAGGGCTCGGTCAGTGAGACAGCTCGGGGAATCACATAATTTTGTGGGGAGACAAGTACTACTCCTACCCCCGCCACTATGTGTCCCTTTGGGCTTGTCCTTGATGCACCGTCGAAGAAAAGTTGCCATACTTGACTTTCGAACAACGTCTGAGTCAGGCAGACTTCGGCGGCCTCGTCTGAGAGATCCTCATAGAGTTTGGCTGCCCTCGGATCGGGGTGTTCAGCTAAGAAGTCCGCCACCGCTTGCCCCTTAATAGCCTTTTGTGGCAGAAAATGCATCTCATATTGTGATAGCAATATGGCCCATTTTGCCAGCCGGCCATTTAGTGAAGAAGGCTTTGTCATAAGTAACCTCAGAGGGTTGACTTTTGATATGACATTTATAGTCTGGCCTACCAGATAGTGTCGCATTTTCTGAATGGCGAACACTAGTGTCAAACATTCCTTCTCGATCGGGTTGTACCGATGTTCGGCTCCGATCATTGTTCTACTCAGATAGTAGATTGCCTGTTCTCGTCCTTATTCATCATTCTGAGCTAGTAGAGCTCCCAGGGAATGATCCATTGCTCGGACGTACACCAGGAAAGGCTTTCCGGACACCGGAGCTGCAAGAACTGGTGGTTGGGTGAGGTAGTGTTTGATCTCCTCAAATGCTTTTTGACAAGCGTCGTCCCAAATGAATGAAACACCCTTTTTCATCAGCTTGGCGAAGGGTTGGCATCTCCCGGAAAGGTTTGATATGAACCTGCGGATGTACGCCAATCGTCCTTGTAATCCCCTGAGCTCCTTGAGGCTTCTGGGGGGTTGCATCTCTTGGATAGCGCGGACTTTCTCTGGATCCAAATAGATTCCTGTGGAAGTCACAACAAATCCTAGGAATTTGCCACTGGCTACCCCCAGGAAGGATTTAGTGGGGTTCATCTTCAATTGATGAGCCCGCATGATGTCGAAGACCACCTTCAGGTCTGCTATGTGATCACCTTTAGTGCGACTCTTCACCGCGATGTCATCGACATAGCATTCCACCGTTTTCCGCATTTGCTGATGGAAAATGGCGTTCATGGCCCTTTGGTATGTTGCCCCTGCATTTTTCAGTCCGAAGGGCATGACGGTGTAACAATATACCCCTAGAGGAGTCCTAAAGGAGGTATGCTTTTCGTCATCGGGATACATCTTGATTTGATTGTATCCTGAGAACCCGTCCATAAAGGACATTCGCTCGAATCCACAAGTATTGTCAATCATGACATCTGTGATTGGCAATGGGAATTCGTCTTTGGGGCAGGCCTCGTTTAGATCACGGAAGTCGATGCAGATCCGGATCTTCCCGTTCTTCTTGGCGACGGGGACGATGTTGGCTACCCAGTCGGGATGTTGTTCTTCCCGGATGAAGCCAGAATCGATGAGCTTTCTGACTTCTGATTGAATTGCCTCCATTATCTCTGGACGGAACCGTCGCTGCTGTTGTTTAACAGGCTTCATGTCCGGATTGATGTTGAGGCGATGCATAGCCACTTGAGGATCAAGTCCAGGCATGTCCTCATAATTCCAGGCGAAGACATCTATATACTCTTGTACAAGAGATATTAGATCCTTCTTCTCTGGAGGCGACAGGCCGTCACTTATGAAGATGGGCTTGGGGTTGGTCTCATCTCCTAGGTTGATCTGAACAACCTTGTCATCTGTGGGTGGCTCACGCTGTTCAAAGCGGATATCCCAAAGAGCATTCAAATGTTTGATCCAAGGATCTGTATCAGGTTGGATCATTTCTTCAACTTCATCTTCCAGATGGCCTGTTGAAACCATGTTTACTGAAAGCCCTTTGAAGATGTTGCCGACACTGACATCTGACTCCCATGATGACGTGTCTGAAGAGCAATCGTTGCTCGACGATTCTTGAGAATTAGAGGCTGATGGGACCGGAGTTGATACATAGCCCAACCCCCTGCGCGTCCGATGATAATAATCGGGGGCCTTCCCTTTTGGCACAAAGGATCGAAGTAGCGTCCTCCTTCCTTTGCCGAAGTTCAACCCGGGCTTGTTGGTTATATCGTACCCCATTTGCTTCATCATTCTGAGTGCCTTCGATTCATAATGGTCGAGCTGAGGGGATTCCTCCTCGCTTTCTGATTCTTCGCGGGGCATTGGTTCAGACGAGATTCGCCCAAAAAGTATTGGTCTTTGGCCTTTTCGTCTTGCCGGAACCAAGAATATAGACTCCTGCGCATCGTCATTATCCTGGTATGTCCCGAAAGATGATTTTACTGGTACATGCAATGATGTCAAAGTATCCATTGCCGACCAGATGTCATCGTCTACGTCGGTAGTAGTATCCGACGGTATTGAATCGGATGCACACGCAGAAAAATATTCAAAGTCTAGATTCTCATTAATATACCAACCGCCTGCATCATCGGTGGTATTATCAACATCGAGCTTATTAATGCTCTTTACAAGTGGTTTTAACTCCCACAGGCACTTTTCTTGCTCGGGCTCAGTGTCAGCCTCATTACCAGAGTCTGGCGCCTCCGGTTGCGGGGTTTCGTCCACCGGATCCTGATATAAAAGGGAATCCGTGAAATAATTCTCGACTCCCTTGAACGGATACCTTTCGGCAACCAACGTTTGCACCTTCCCACTCGCGTCAATGTATTTCATGACTTGGTGAAGAGTGGAGGGAACGATGGAGTTGCGGTGGATCCATGGTCGTCCTAGCAGCAGATTGTAGGAAGTGTCGGCGTCGATGACATAGCATGTCACCTCCGACTTGAGGCTCCCAATCTGGCACTTGAGCTTGATCTTCCCCATCGGACGGGTGCCGTTGGCATTGAACCCGTAGATGGTCGTCTGTGTAGGGCTCAGACGGTGGGTAGGGATGCCGAGGTGTTGCATGACTCGGCGGGGCATAATGCTCAATGCGGACCCTGGATCTACCTGAATGCGGTTCACCTCAGATGATCCGATGTAACCTGTGAAGTATAGGGGTCGATCGTGTTTCCCTTTCACCTGCATATCATCTGCCGTGAAGGTGATGCAGGGGGCATTCTGGGAAGTGTGGAGGCAATCCTCTACATCTTCCTCCTTCGGCACCTGGGTCACGAAGGCCTCAGCATTCGCCAGAGCTTCTTGCAGAGCCTCTCTGGTTGACTTTGATAGCCTCAGGAGTTCATACAAGGTGATGCGTGCCGGGATGTTGGCTAGTTGAGCCAAGACATCGAAGTGGTAAGGTGTCGAGGATCCTTCCGCTGCACCTTTTGGAAGGGCTCGAGAGAATCGAGTCTCCTTCTGCTTTGCCACCGGTGGCTTCGTGGAGGGCTTGGCTGATTCTACGGCTGGTTGCGGAGAAGCCGCTGCCGTCTCGCCGTACTGCTTCAAGTATGCCTGTCCTGAACGGGTCCCCGCCATCGGTTGGCTGGGCTCTGCGGCCAGGACTATTGTTTCCTCTTCTGAATCAGTCAGCGAGGGAACATCATCCTCTGCTTCTCGGGAGGAAGCACATACCACATGGCAGGACGAAGCTTTTGCCTTGCCTTTGGACTTCCTGTTGGTTACAGTAGTCCATTGTTGTTCATCGACGAGGTCAGGGTGGACCCACATAGTTTCCCCCTGAGGTGTAGGGACGGCTACCAAGCCCTTCTCCTGCTGCTGATGAGGGTCTGTGTTGACCACTCTTAATTCTCCTCTTGGAATAGGAGTTACCCCCGCAGGCGTTGGAGGTTGTCTCCCGAACTGGAGAACCGACGTTACATTGGCCGTGACCTTCTTCTGCTCTGGTCGGAGCTTGAGCACCTCCGCGTCAATCAAAGCCTGAAGAATGTCCTTGAAGACGTAGCAGCTTTTGGTAGGATGTCCCAACATCCTGTGGTACATGCAGTAGTTGGGATTGTCGGTCTTGCCGACTTCCTCCGGGCGTCTAATTTCAGGGAGCTTCAGTCGATTGCTCTTGTTGAATAGCTTGAAGAGCGAATCGACGTGTTCCTCCTTGAAGGAATATTGCTTGTTGGGGCGTGGCTGGCTTGAAGAGCCACTTGCCCTGCCTGTTTGAGGTTTGGTGGGAGATTTGGTCTCCGTCGCCAAATTATCCTTCCGCTTCGTCTGGAGGGAGGTGTCTGGTGCCGGTGCACGCCTTGTCGACCTTTCCGGCCGCAGCTTGCCTTCCTCTGCCTTGACACGGGCAACAATCTCCTCAGCCTGTTCACCCTGTTGGACTAACTGCTTCCAGGTGCGGCTTTCAGCAACTCCTATTTGAGCAAGGAGTGAGGTTTGGAGATTGTGGCGGCATGTTTCCACCAGGGTGGCCTGGGTCATACCGCTTGGGCACCGGAGTGCCGTGTTCCGAAATCTTTCCACGAAAGATTTGACGGACTCCCCTCTTCGCTGCTTGGTAGCTAAAAGGGTGGGCATTGTGACTTCGGAGTCGTCTTCGAAGAAGCGTGTCAAGAACAGCTTCTCTAGATCCCCCCAGTTCTTGATAGAACCCTCCGGGAGCTTCATAAACCACTCAAAAGCCAACCCTTTCAGGGTGCCGATGAACAGTCGCGCCAGGATGGCGTCATTATCTACCACATTCCCGGTCTGAGATTTGAAGTAGTAGATGTGCTGGTTGGGTGACCCCTTCCCGTCGAATGCTTGGAGGGTTGGAGCCTTAAACTTAGGAGGGTATGGAACTAAGTCCCACTCAGCCGGATAGGGCCGGACCACTCCAGCTTCTTGGAGGTCTTTGCGATTGGCAAGGGCCTCGAGGCGTCGTTCCAATTGACTCATCCTCTTAGCATGAGTCTTCTCCTGGTCTTGGTCGCTTCTTGCCTGCGACGAGGGCTTGGACCCATCCGAGGTAGATCGTCGTGTCTCGTCGGAAGATTCGGAGGGTGGGCTTCCTCCCTTTCTCCCTTTCCCCTTCGGTCGTCTAGGAGGAGATCTCGCTCTTTCTTCAAGCAATTTCTCAAGCATATGCTTAAGGGAGTCAATGGATCTCTTTTGAGAGGCGATTATATCCATCTGGTGCTTCTGTGTCTGTTCTAAACGCCTGGCCGTCTCCTCAGGAGTGTCTGCCATGTAGGCGGAAGCCTCCTTCTCGACGGAAGAGTTTGAAGCCTGCGACTCCACTATAGCGGAGTGAGAATCACCCATTCTAATGCCGCGGGCTAAGGCATTATAGTCAATTGGGGGAATGGCCCCCGTCCGGGTGCGAGTGTGTTGATACACCCCTTCCGGCTCAGAGTCAGATTCTTCTGAGTTGACCATTGGTTGTTTTCCCTTACTTCTGCTAGTCATGTTTGCAGTAAGCTCCGGGTATTCAACATCTGAGAAGGTTCTTCTCCTGTGGGAGCGTCTTCTTTTGGCTGACGGGGGAATCAGGGTCAGCTGTCTGATTAAGGACTGCTGGTGCACGCCTGATCCATAATGGCATCCAGAGAGCATATGGATGAGTTGTTGACAGCAGCATGACGAAGTGGCTTGATTGGCACTTCTTTTCCTTGTCAAATAATCCCTCAAATCCGTGGGAGGGGGATTAAAGAGACTGGTCTCGCGACGTCGAAGACGGGAGACAGTCATGTGCTGTTCAGCCTGGACGCAGACTTCAGGGACGCGGCTCTCATGACGCGGCTGTATGACGCGCGCGCGAGTCTCGCGTTGCTGCCTGATGCGTTTAGGCAGAGTTGCTTGAGAGAGAGTGGGCTGCTGGGCCCCACGCCTATGAGTGCGTACTTCCTACGTTTGAAAAGACGCGGAGGTTTCACCCTGGCGTTTGATGAGTTGGTCCTCAGAGGACTCACCTTGAGGGGTCTCGCGTTTGGGTCGCCAAACGCGGATCTCACGCACTGGACGAGGTGCGGGCAAGGCATCAGATTGTACGCCGCGTCCACCCCCAGTCAGACAACCAACGGTTCCGACTTGGAGTTGACGCGCGCGTCTCCTCTGTCGACGCTCAGCATTCCGGTTGCGTCGAGGAGGTGGAGAGAAACCAACAACATCCTGGTTTATAGAACCAAGAGTGTTCACCACGCGGGTCTCCTGAGAGACGTTGACGCGGGTATTCTGCGCGACGCAGTTGATCGCAGCAGCAGTGGTGCCTGGGACCACGCGGGCCTTCTGGGAGGCGTTGGCGCGTGTGTTCTGTGCGACGCGGTTGATCGCAACAGCAGTACCTGAGGTCACGCGGGCCTTCTGGGAGGCGTTGGCGCGTGAACTTGTCTTGGCACAGTGGGCATCGGCACCTGGCAGAGCCTCAGATTGGGCTTCGGGTAGCTTCTCAGTTGAGACCCTGCGGCAGACGCGGGTCCTTGGGCTCTTGGAGCCAGAAGAGAGGAACTCTTCATACTTCGCCTGGTCGAACTCGACAACGAGTGTTTCGACCATCTTCCCCTTACGGAGAACATCATCCTGCGCCACGATCTGTTCGTCAGTGACGAAAGTAGTCCCCAGCGGAGTCGCCATCTCTTGTTTGACACGGAGAGGGGTTGGCTGGTGTAACGTTTCCTGGAATCAGATGGAAAAGATTACAGCCGGCTTAATCTTCCGGTTACAAGGGAGGGGGAATATTGAATCTTGAATTCCCCCTTTGTTTAGTGCTGGGTTCTTCGTGTGGCGGTGGAGAGTGAATCTTGTTCTCCGTTGACCGGATGACTGTTCGGACCGTCGGGGATCTTCTCTTCGGTCGGTAGAGGGACTAACTCAGCTCCGTCTACCAAAACTCTAGAAGAGGAGGTAGGCGAAGAGCGGCTAGTACTCAGTAAGCTCGCTGAAGGGTTTTCTCTCTCTCTGTCGATGATCTCTCCTTTGCCCGATAATCGTCGACGTCCTCTCTCTTTGTTGTTGTTGTTTCTCTTCCTTTGATTGTCGTCCCCCCTTCAATAGTGACGGGACTATTTATAGGGTTTTTAGGGGGTGATCGTGCCCCCTAAAAGTGCTCCACGATGAGGGCCAACTTCCCCGCTACATGGGCGGTGGATGGCGCCATAATCGGAGTAGTTGCAACCGAGACGTGGGTGTCGAGCCGACGCGCCTTGATGCTGAGACGCGGGCTTCGGGCCGACGCGCCTTGATGCTGAGACGCGGGCTTCGGGCTGACGCGCCTTGATGCTGAGACGCGGGCTTCGGGCTGACGCGCCTTGATGCTGAGACGCGGGCTTCGGGCTGACGCGCCTTGATGCTGAGACGCGGGCTATCTCTCGCGTCTTGATTGTCACATTTAGCCTTGCGCCTGGATCTTGGATCTCTGTGTTTTGGTGGCTTGTCTTGGTGATTTTTAGACAGCCTACACAGCCTTACTAGGAACCCTGTTCAAGATATACATAGCAGTCTTTAAGGCTTCATTCCACAATGAATTGGGTACATTTGAGAAGCTCAACATGCTCCTAACCATATCCATAAGAGTTCTATTCCGCCTTTCAGCAACACCGTTCTGCTGAGGCGTACCTGGCATTGTGTATTGAGCACAAATGCCACGCTTTTCTAGAAATTTGGCAAATGGACCAGGATGTTGTCCTGACTCATCATATCTACCATAAAATTCACCACCTCTATCTGATCTTATGATTTTAACCTTTCTATCTAATTGTCTCTCGACTTCTGTAATGAACACCTCAAGGATGTCAACAGCCTGAGACTTTTCCTTAATTAGATAAACATAACCATAACGTGATAGATCATCTATGAAGGTAATGAAATATCTCTCTCCAGTAAAACATGGAATGGAGAGAGGTCCGCAAATATCTGTATGAATTATTTCAAGGAGTTCTTTACTTCTTGCGGCACCTTTCTTAGTGTGTTTGGTTTGTTTTCCTTTAATACAATCCACACACACACATCAAAATCAGTGAAGTCTAGGTTATCCAAATCCCAGTCTTCACTAATCTTATTATTCTATCCCTGGAGATATGCCCCAGCCTCCTATACCACAAGATTGAGGATTTTTCATTTATTAAGCCACGTTTTATACCAACATTCGAATGCAGAGATAATAAAGATTGTGCAAACTCATCATTCAATGAAATTTTATATAAACCATCACATAAAATTCCATGTCCAACCGGAATTGAATTATACACTAAAGAGAGTTTTCCACAACTAAATAAAACAGAATATCCAAAAACATCTAATTTGGATAATGACATTAAGTTTCTTGAAATCGAAGGTACATAAAAAGTATCCTCAAGATCCATCTGATGACCCGTCTCCAAGAGTAGTCGATAAACACCAACATATTCGATCTCCACTTTGAGACGGTTCCCCATAAAGACGAATCTCTCACTTTCCTTCGGTTTCCTGGTTGTAAGGAATCCCTGCATTGAATTAGTTATATGAGTTGTGGCTCCAGAGTCTATCCACCAAGTGTTAGAAGGAACTTCAGCAAGATTTGATTCATAACATACAAAAGAAAGATTTGTACCTTTCTTTTCGAACCAAGCTTTCCTCTTGTTGCAGTCCTTCTTCACATGTCCTTTTCTGCCACAGAAGTAGCATTTGACAGTGAAAGCTTTTCTATGACCTTGGGTACTTTCCCCATGGTCATTTCCTTTCTTTGATGGAAATCTCTTACCTCTTCCATATTTACCTTTCTTATGGATACCTCCTGAAGTTACTGCCAACACTGAGTGCTGTCCTTCTTGCCTCAGTCTCACCTCCTCTTGAACACACATACCAGTTAGCTCATTTAAGTTCCACTTATCCTTATGAGTATTGTAGTGGATCTTGAATGGCCCAAACTGTGAAGGAAGTGAGTTGAGGATAAATTGAACCAAGAAGGACTCATCAACCTTCATACCCAGTGATCCTAGCTTAGCAGCCTTATCAGACATGTTTAGAATGTGTTGCTGAACTCCTCTATTACCATCATATTTCATGGTGGTAAGTTCAGCCATTAAGGTACCAGCTAATGACTTATCTGCTGACTTAAATCGGTCTTTGACAGCAGTTAACAGTTCAGATGCTTTAGTTGTAGGAGGGAGTGAAGTCTTGATGTTATTAGCTATGGTCATCTTAATGAACATTAGACTGAGCCTATTAGACCTTTCCCAAGCTTTGGCATGGCTGACCTGTTCTGCTGTACTCTCAGCAGTTACTTCATCAGGTTTGTCAACTATTAAGGCCATGTCTAGGTCTAGGACACCCAGTGTAAACTGTACATGTTCAAACCATTCTGAGAAGTTTGTACCGTCCAAGGCTGGAATGCTAGTGGCATGAGTGTGGAGGGAAGTAGGGACGTTCACTGAAACATAACAGGACAAGCTCACATTAATGCCTCGAATCAATACAAGTTTTAAATTTAATTAAGATGAACTATTGATATCACTTTGATTTCTCCTTTGGGCGAAACCTAAGCATATCTAGTGTTCACTCTTTAGGTGAGAACTTTTATCACCTATGTAGGTCTAATATAATTTATGTCACTTAGTTAGTAAGTCATGTTACCTTTGGGTATCCAATTCCACACCACTAAGTTACATAAATTATACTACCCTATCCGGTTCATAATTATTTGAAAGAGACTTTCCTTTGGGCCAGTCCCAATCTCCTAATTAGAACCGCCATCGAGATTATTATTGTCTTTAATGTCACTTACATTGACAAGTCTTTTATGTAGTTATATATTCATAAGATTTACTAACCTAGGTCACTTTGGCAACTACTAAATCAATAAGCCTTATGAATACAAAACTAACCAATAATATTCTCTAATCCTTTTATTTGTGTAATGCCATAATACTACAATACATTACTTGACCAAACATCAATCAATATTAACACAATAGCTTAAATGTGTTAACAAACATTAATGATTGAATTAAGCAACAATTAGTCGACTACATAGAATTATTAGTCGACTTGGGTCAAGTCAAGTCGACTACACGTTTAGGTCTAGTCGACTAGGACAAACAAAGGTTAGTCGACTATACCAATATGATTAGTCGACTACAGATTTTATCAATCGACTACAAATATTATTAGTCGACTCCTGTTAGAAGCCAAACTCTCGGTTAAAATATTAGTCGACTTGGCAAAATGGTTAGTCGACTATACACTTTACTAGTCGACTAATCCCAAACACAAGTCGACTCCTGTTAGAAACAGAGAGTCGGGTAACTTTCTGGATGGACTATTAGTCGACTAATCCATAACTATAGTCGACTAATACTCCACGAAACAGTTACCGAAGAGCAGTTCCAGATTATCACCCGATTCCAAAAATTTAGGGAAAAATCGGGAAAATTAGGGAAAATTAGGGTTTCTAAAATCCTAAATTTTGATTCCTATTAATTGCATAATTAGAGGAATATGAACATGATATTAGGGCTATTAAATCCTCTACAAATTGTACAATTAAAATGATCAAAAATTGAATCGTTAATCAAAAACCCTAACTTTTCATAATTCCTAAATCCAAGATGTATTGATTCTTTAATCATGGCTCTGATACCAAATGTTGGAAATATTATACATCTATAATGCGGATTAAATTGAAACCATGGATCAAGAATCAATAAAACATCTCAAGAATAATAGATCAAAACCCTAATTTATGCAATACTTTAAATCACCATACCTGAAGCCATTGGTGAATATTGGATGAAGGTTGGAGAAGACTTTGATTCCTTGCTCTTGAATCTGCAAACCCTAACTTGCAAAGGATCCTCTTTTCTCTGCTCCTTTTTTCCTTTCACAAAACCCACAGTTTCTTTTCCCGATGGATTCTCAATAATAAAATGAGCGTAAGTTTTGTTTCTTTTCAGGAGGAGAAAAGTGGGTCGCACATTTGCAAATAAGTCCCCTTGAAATAAACCTTTCCATCATGGTACCCTTTATATTTCAAGTGACCAAATAACTATATAAATGTGACTTTAATATGGGCATCCTTAATATCAGTTAACCTTAATAGGAATCCAATGCAAATAATCAAGGTTAAGTGGGCCACCTTCATATGAGATTAACAATTATGCCCTTAATTTCATGGTGACAAAGTGTACAAACTTAAAACGAACAAAGCTATGACAACTACTATTCCCCAAAGAAACCGTGTCCGCAGTTTGCATGGTTTCTTTCTTCAAAAAATAAAAGGAAAGAAAATTGAGAATCATAGTGTTCCTAATAAGTATTATCTTTAATTTGAGAATAATAAATCTATTGAACTAAAAGATGGACAACCTTTTATGAATTGTAAACATACTAAATAAAAATAATGCAATTTTATACGAAATATAGAACTAAAATTGTTCATTTTTATATATTGACAATAATGTGAACAATTTCAAATACAAGTAGACAACTTAATTAAGATGGACAATTTTAGTAAAAAAATGAATAGTTTGAGCTATAAGTGGACAGACTGAAAAAATATGGACAATTTCAAATAAAAGTGGACAACTTAATTGAGATGAACAATTTCATTAAGAAATGAACAATTTGACTTAAAGATGGACAACCTGAAAATATAATGTGGACAATTTCAAATACAAACACAAACTAAATTATGATAGACAATTTCAACAATAGGTAGACAAATTGACCTATAGGTGGACAGACTGACAATAACTTGGATAAATTTGACCTATAGAGAGACAGATTAAACCTTAGTATAAAACTAACCAAAAAAGTGGAAATTTTATGTAAAACTGATTTTATTTTTACTTTTTATTTGGTATGTCTACATTTCATATAAAATTATCCTCTTTTTTAGTTCAATATATTTTTTATTCTTATATTAGTGAGAATACTAATTGGGAACACAATTGTGAAAAAAGAACTCAAAAAATTAAAATTTATAAGAAAAAATAATAGTTTAAAAGAATAAAACAAAGAGCCTAATGCGTTTACAAGAAAATGAAATTAAATAAAAATATTTTTATTTTGATAATTAAATATTATACAAGAAAAAATTGACATTTTCTCATAAAATAAGCTCTGAGATCAGTAATACTAGCATTAAATGCTACTAAAATCTCAAATCTCACAAATCTTGCATTATTAAAGACTTTATTTAAAGAAAATTCTATAACACAATTACAAGTGGACAAATTCGTTGTTACAAGTGTACAGTTTCTGAGTTACAACTTTTTTTTGCGCTAAGTTGATAAATTTGATACTGCAGGTGGGAAGTTTCTGAACTTGCAACTTTTCTGCATCTGAGGTACATTTACATGTTCCACCTCATCATGACTGCAACGAAGGACATTCTAGATATTTAACCTCAACTTACTATCCATGTATCTACAAAGTACAAAGGCAGCGAGGTAGTTGAACAAAGATTTATACTTGGGGAGTTTTTGACACCATTTAAAATAGCAGGAGGCTTTTTGAGATGACAATAATTTTCCCTAAAAGAAAAAGTCTCTATATTAAACTATAGATACACCTTTCAAAACCTAGGGTTTCATCAACACATACAGTAATTTATATATAAAATCCCATCATGCGCTACTCATTCTTAGTAGTTGACTCCCTCATTGTCCAATTGTGCTGATCTCCTCCCTCCTAGCTCATGCAATTGCATCCAAATGGACCCTGAAGACCAGCCCCTGCAGCCCACTGATGATGGCGGGCCGGCCGCCGCCGCCGCCGCATCTGAAGACCGCGGCCACCCCGGGCCGGCCGCTCGCCGGTCCTACGAGTGCACCTTCTGCAAGAGAGGCTTCTCCAACGCTCAGGCCCTCGGCGGCCACATGAACATCCACCGAAAAGACCGGGCCAAGCTCCAGCACCCCCCGGGCCAAGCCCAGCTCCCCTTCGACATCACCCCGGCCCCGTACTCGCCCGTCCTCGCCGCCCCAAGAAGAGCTGTTTCAGCCCAGCACCCAGGCAGCAGCACCAGGCAGCTGCCTTTGTTTGTCGAGGCGCCATCATCGCACGGATCAGGTGCGTACGATAGCGCATCAAGGGAGACCGAGCACGGGCAGGGCGCGGTGGAGTTGGACCTAGAGCTCAGGCTGGGACCGGAGCGGCGCCCTGACGCGTCGTCTCCGACGATGGGGCTGAAGGAGTTTGTGTAGTTGGGGGGTTTTGATGGAAAAGGTACCACTAATTATAATGAATTTTCTTGATCAGCTCCCATTTTCTTCATCCTTGTGCTTTCCACAAAGGAAGAGGATTAAAGAAACTATGTGTGTGTGTGGGATTTGGAAAGGAACTTTGTATAGTTATATATAACTTTTGTTAATTTTTTACTTTGATTGATATTATTAGTAGCTTTACATATCACATTGTGGAAAGTTGTAGGGCAAAAGTAGTGTTGTCTTGTTTCTTCTTTGTAATCTTTGTGACCATGATACATAAAAAAGAGAGGCAAAAAAAGAAAAAAAAAGAGTAAAAAAGATATGAATCGTTTGATGGTTAAATAGCTATTGACTCTATAAAGTTCTCATGCATATATGCTTGACAAAAGTTTCTGTATGGGAACTAATGAGAAGTAACCAATACTTGTGCATGCTTTTAGTTATGTAAAGAGCCATAAACCTAGTAAAACAAGAACTTAACCATATACTTATCTTCTTCCAACACCCCACCCACCCCCCACCCCCCCTCTCTCGAGAAAGAAGGTACCCACTAATCTGAATTATTATCATTATGTTCACAAATATTCATTTTGAGAAGGAGATGGAGGGACATAGATGCACATGTGCTAACTAAATCAAATATATGTATAGGTGTACAACTAAACTTATTATCATTGTGTACACAAATATTCACTTTGAGAAGAAGATAAAAGGATATCGGTGTGTGTTTCATAGATATTAACTGTTCATGAATATTCTACGTAACAAGCTAGCAATCTCTTTTATGTTGTTAGAAACTAAACAAGATACCTCTAGGATATCTTGATGTTCACTACATGATTGAAGCATCATAATGATACATTCCTACTACTCTATTCTTCATTCCATTTTGTTGGCTCTTCTTTCTTACTTGAGAAACAACACATGCTTGCACTGGCACTATGAATTTACTCTCAGTTTTGTTTCGTTTCTAAGACTTAGAAATCACTAAGTTTTAGGAACAAATATGATCAGACACCAAAATGATTCATGTTTGACAAGTTGTTGAACTAGTCATGCATGTCTACTAAGTTTAGGGTTTCTGGTGTCATTTTTCGCATTTTCGATCTCTTCTTCAACAATAGCCCATGTGTTCATGTGACTTCTTTTTCCTGAAAGTGATCTCTCATCATGTTCATTGATGATCTTTGAGCATCACAAATGGAATATCTCCTGCAATCTCTTGATAGAGATCGTTCATAAAGTCTACATTATTTGTAGCTAGCCCTAAAACAGCAATCAGTTGGTTCATTCTACAGTCATGCAGCAAATGTGAATCTCCAAATGCAGTTAGAAACTTGTAGGATGGTCACGTTGGTATTGATGCATCTAAATTTGTCACCAACCAATGCACTTTATATATATATATATGAATGTTGAATTTCCAATTTCTATTTACGCTTAATATGTGCATGTTTGAATTTCTATTCCTGTATTCTACCCTGATTTGGCTATTGATTTGGTGGCATGTCTTCATCATTTCATAACCATGCATCTAACCCTAGCTAGTCTTGTGCATGTGTTCAAACTTTTTGTCAACTTCATTTTATTCTAGGTTGCAAATATGATTCGAAATTCATCTTCTCATAGTTTCATCATCTCATAACACTTGTTCTCCTCCTCGTTAATCACATGGAAATAAAGTCTCCTTGAGTGTAGGTGTAAAAAAAAAAAATAATAATCTTTCACCGAGATACAAAACCCAAAAAATCTCCAAGGTAAAAAGGGCCAACAAGGAGTTAATGAAGAACAACTCACCACACAAAGAACACAGTTAAGACTCCTAATTTGGCCTCTAAACAAGTTAATTAAGAATGAATGGGCATGAGTTGGACTCTAATTTGTCACCATGCATGTGTTTCAAAAGAATGTTCTTCATCATTGTATCTCCCGTACGTACAACCTTGGGTTGTTAACAACTCCTTGTACTTGTTTGTCCTTTACATTTTTCTATGTATATTCTCACCACTAGCAAGCAAATTTCTAAACCTAGTTCAAATCAAATATGATAGTATCACCATGCACATATATGTTCACACCTAGCCAATTTTGGGTGTGAACAAGAATAAATATAGTAATTTCATGACACTTCCCCTAAATAACAAGCACCATCACTGTGCACATGATTCAATATGCTGAAAATTGCAGAAGAGATATTCATAGTATGTTCGTAAATGTTTCGTAAAATGGTTTTAATTCGGAGGTGCTAATACAATTATCTTACATTAATACAGGTTCGCTGTTGTTCATAATACATTGCTGTTTATGTATTTTTGTTGTCCAAAATGAAGAGAGTGAAATAATGGAGGTTGCAACTTCTGGTTACAATTTATTTTGTGGATTAAATCCTTCAATTGGTATCTTGCGGTTAAAGCCCAACAAGTACACGTACCTGGGCCTTATATTTAAACTGGGCTGGACTTTTGAAAACGATACACGATTCAACTCAGGCCGTGTGAAGCCTGAGCCATGTTGGCCCGATAGAGGGAAGCCGGGGAGAGAGAACTTACAAACAAACAGACCAAAACAAAATAACAACAAAAAAATTAAATTTGTGGTGAAACCCAGAAAATTATAACACCGAAACAGAGAATTCTAAAAACAGAATAGAAGTAGAAATTCTTATTGATTTCTGAAGTATACATTGAAATGAATGAGGAAGAGCCTACAGAAAAACTTTGAGGTTCTATGTAATTACTATGCATGCTTGCATCATCGCATAACAAAATCATTAATACTACACAGTAAAATTAGCTGCCATCGTTTCATAACAAAATTTACCTCCTTATGTAGAATTAAAAAAAAAAAATTACGTAGCTCATACCAATTTCATGCTTCTACAACTTTCCAAAAATAAAATGAAAAATTAAATAAAAAGATAGTAGGAAAAATAATCCATTCAGTTAGAAGACGGTTCCTCATGCCTTCCTCACATTTCGCTTCACAAACAATAGTCACGTTTCTTTCTCCTTCCAACGAACATGGGGGCAAAAAAAATTAAAAGCAAGAAAAGAAAAATAAAGTAAAAGAAAAATAAAATATATCTCTTTATTTCTTTCTTCTTTTCTAAAAAATACAGATAATCATAGAGGTAGAGAATTTTTCTTATCTCTATGGGCCAATGAAGACCATAAAAGAAAATGAGAAGCATTCTAAAGAGAAAAAAGTGAACCATCGAATTAGATAAAAGAGACTTTTATCAAGGGAAAAATACTCTACATGACATAAGAGAATCACAACGAATATTTCTTTAAAAACTAATTAATAGCAATGTATTAACTTGCAAAATTTGGTATTCGCCTTTGTGTATCATGAACTCTAATAATTGTTTAATTTCATGTCACGCGAACAAATAGAAGGGGTCTAATTTGTTTCCTTGACGAGCTACAAACAAACTGTGCCTCTCGAGCTAAGCTCACTTCGTATGACAACAAAAAGAAAATAATAACAATAATAATAATAACATAAAATAAAATCGAAACGAAACAAAAACCTAATTTATCGTTTTGCTTATTGTTTTGCTATATCCTCAGTTGTGACACAACGCAATCCACGTGTCAGTCTTCATCGGCCACGTAACAACCATGCCATAAAATCCTGCAAGAAACAAGACTCCCTCACGCTTCGGAATTCCAAGTGTTTGATCAAATCCCAACGAGAATGTTGCTGCCGGAGAAGATCGCCAAGATTCTCCGCCGCTGGCCGGAATATTCCCGCTACAAATACACCCTCGTTGTCTCCGCCGTCGTCTTCGTCGTCCTCCTCTCTTACTCAACCTTCTCCTCTCCCAAACACCGTCTCAAAGATTTCAGTCTAGACTGCAATTGTAATCACCAATCGAAACTGAAACCGAAACCAAAACCAAACCAAACAATTGAGTTGTCTTCCAAATCACCCACAAACATCTCCCACATTGTCTTCGGCATCGCCTCCTCGTCCCGCACGTGGCAGAGACGGCGGGGCTACGCCGAGCTCTGGTGGCGGCCGGGGCTGACACGGGGACACGTGTGGCTCGACCGAGCTACCTCCGGCCAGAGCACGAGCGCGCACCCCCCGTGCCGCGTCTCGGCCGACACGTCGAGATTCGGAGTGCAGCGAGCCCCGGCGGCCCGCATTGCGAACATCGTCGCGGAATCATACAATTTGGGAAGTGAGGATGCGCGATGGTTCGTGATGGGAGACGATGACACCGTGTTCTTTGTGGAGAACTTGGTGAGTGTGTTGAGCAAGTATGATCATGAGGAGATGTACTACGTTGGGTCGAATTCGGAGAGTGTAGAGCAGGACATGATGCATTCGCACGGGATGGCTTTTGGAGGTGGCGGGTTCGCGGTGAGCTTGCCGGCGGCGAGGGAGCTGGCCAAGGTGATGGATGGGTGCCTTGAGAGGTACAACTATTTGTATGGGAGTGATCAGAGGGTTCATGCTTGCTTGAGCGAGCTTGGAATTCCCCTCACTAGAGAACCAGGGTTTCATCAGGTAATATTTCATTTACCAAGTTTTATAATCAATCTCATCTCTGTAACAACTGTAATATTGTAGGAAATACCAAGTTTTTATATGATCCAGACATTAAGTTACAAGCTAATATGTAGTGTTATGCAACCATTTCACTTATGGATACTATAGCATGATTTTAAATATCAACCAATTCTGATTTGTATTTGATATGTATGGCCAATATCTTATATGATTTTAATGTACCCAATATTAGCGACCGATATTGGAATCGAACGATTCTAGCGACCGATTTTGGAATCGAACGATTCTAGCGACCGATTTCGGCATCGATGTATCGCCCATAATTTTTTTAAGAAAAATATGGTGAGCCAAAACGGCCCTCGTGCTTCACTTAAAAGAATCAATGAAAATAATTTCAAGCAAGTATACGAATCTAAAATCTCCAAGAAGTACATAAATTATGCACCCGCAAGTGCCCCGTCCGGGGTATCGCCGATGCTGACAGCCCTTTAGAAACCATAGACCTATTCCTCTACCATCATATAAGAAATCTGTTTCATGAATTTTTGTAGGTAGACCTTCGAGGGGACATATACGGCATGCTAGCAGCACACCCTATAGCCCCTCTGGTGTCACTACACCACCTCGATTCCGTGAAGCCTATCAACCCAACCAGTTCGAGCCAACACAAGGCAGTCCGGGCCTTGACGGAAGCTTCCCGATTCGACCCAGCCCGAACCCTACAGCAGGCGATTTGCTACATGCAAGAACCAGCATTCAACTGGTCGATCTCAGTCTCGTGGGGCTACACAATTCAACTGTATCCATGGGTTCTGGTGCCCAAGGACCTGGAAGTCCCTTTGCAAACCTTCAAGACATGGAGGAGCTCGAGCGCAGGACCGTTTACATTCAATACCCGGGAGTTTAAGTTGGATCGGCCCTGCGACAGGCCATTGCTATTCTTTCTAGACGAGATCAAGGATGGGAATAAGGGGGCTACGGGGATTACCACAACGATGACAATGTATTCGAAGTACGAACAGAAAGGAAATAAAGGGTGTGATCTTCCTAGTTTCACAGCTGCTCTGGAAGTGGAAAATGTTACAGTCAGTGCACCCAAGATGGAGTTCAAGCAATGGAGAAAGGTCAATAATTTGATGCAAAGCAAGTTTGATAACTTACCATGCGATGTCAATTTTAGGAAATTAAAACATTACATGTATTAATTGCTATTTTGGTGACAGGCTCCGCGAAGGCAATGCTGTGAAACACACAGAAGGAAGCGAGGAATGAACATTGAGGTCAGGATTAGAGATTGCTACCCTGGCGAGATCACGTCACCGCCTTAGCTCAAACCACACGAAGGAAATAGAAGTGATCAACAAAAGGTGCTGTTCTTAATCTCGTTCTGTAGCCAAAAATAAAAGTGTAAACAATATAGCTGCATTCTTTGCTTGAATAGTTCTTGGAATGGAGAAAGGAAAAGACACCAACTACCAAAAAGCTAGAGTTCAGTTTAGTTACTAGCTTGTTGCGGGTACCAAATTAGAATGAAAGTAAGCGAAAGGCTCTGTAACTCTTTCAGAATTCGTTGATTCTGTTTGATGCATAGGAACAGGCGTAAACAATCCATAGTATGTGCTAACAAACTACAAACCATTATGTACAAAACCAAATCACATATCATTGAAGTCGAACGTTTGAATAGTCAAATGATTTTGTAGTTTGAAGAAGAGGAAGAGCATGAGAGAGAAGAGCCAGCTATAGGAAAAAAAAATAGGCCAAGATTTATGAGATAAATTAAGTGCTCCAGAGTTACAGTAGTAATGATTATGACATGAATTCTAAAAAAATAATACTGATATACACAAATACGAGCGGCGAGTTTGAATAGCATTCACCAAGTTCCATAACAAAAGAAAAGAAACGAAAAAAGGCATGTGAACATGTCATGAAATAAAATTACACTCTAAGAAAGAGGAAGCATGAGCATAATGTCATGAAAAGTAGAATTTAGATAAAGTTCAACCATGAGCATAATGCATTAGTACAACCGTTGGATGAGTACTGAAAAAGCAAATACCTCAATTAAGTGAGATGACTATGCAACTGAAGGACACAAGGTTAACCATCACTGGAGTCGCTGTGTTCTCTGCCAAAATTCAGATACAAGTCTGTACGCCATGAACTATGGAAATACGGTAGTAATAGCAAGGATATAAGAAAGGTGAGACCATATCAGGGCTTCAACCTCCCCGCAACACCTGACAGTGATTTCTGTTGAATTCACGCTTGGCAGAGGTTTAATCCCACAGCATTCTCTTCTCGTTCCGCCTTGATATGGAACAAATCAGTTGTCTGAATAACAAGGAGCGGGAAAAAAGTATTTAGAGTAAAATCTGGGTCATCCTACCATGATTAAACAAAGTCACAAAACAAGAGCAAACCAGTCCCAGAGAGTACATGGAGATAAAAACACCTTAAGAGTATACATGAGACAACTATTGTACAAAACATGTATTGTTAATGAGAGAATTACGGAGTATAAAAATAAGAAGATAACAGTCCAAAAGCATATAACCACTTTACTCAAAAACTCAAAGTTAATGGGCAATCTCAATTTTCAACAGCCAGGTACCATAGCGTACAATCATCCAAAACGCACATCATCACTACACTCACAACAACAAACAGAAGCCGGATAAAATTTAGTTGTAAAATTTGAATAACATAAAGCTTTCTGTAAGGTAAGTTCAATGTATAACGTTCAATTAATACAAATGAAAAGGGAATATATTAATTGTGGTTTTGATATGTAAATATAATCAACTTTCCCCAAAATAATTGTGATCAAATTAACAGTATATTACTATTCCCCAAACAAGCACTGATCTTTGATGATTTCAACATTGTGAAATTTATGATGACCATAACTAAGGATCTACAACATCTACACTTTTATCCACATTTATTTATGTGCCGCATTTGTTAGATTAATTTGCTATCAAAAAGTTTTTGAGAATACAGTGTGTATAAAGACTTATCTATGCTTACCCATTGGAGTCTCTTGATAGGTGTTGAAGCCTTAATCTAAGAAATGGATTCCACTGAATGATTACCACAGGATGATAGCTTCCATGGAGTTCTTCTGATATAATTAGTAATAATCTAATTTGACTGTGTTACTTCCACAGATTCCAAGTAGAAAACATGAGACGCATCACACAAGGATCATGGGATCCATGCCTGATATTGAACATGAAATCTTGCCTGGCTCTTTTATTCAAAGCCGAGGCGGTATCTGTAAAACACCAGGTGGATGTAATTTGATGTGAGACGAAGAGGAATTTAGAGTTTGTGGTGGGAATTTGGTGAAATTGGGGAAGAACAGTGGAATTAGAGGTTGGGTATGATCACGGATCGCAACCCGAATCTCAACTTCACCGCCTGATTCGATTAATCCATGAGACCAAATCAAACAACACAAAATTTCCATGAGAAAATAATTCTTAAGCAAATAATCATCGTTATTTCAGAAATCTAATATATGGCTATATATAGCCTACAAAATGTGCATCGCACATGTGATTATTGATAGGATCAAATTTACTCAAATCTAACCCAAATTAACTACTAATTCTTTACAAAATCAATTCAAATCTAAATTAAATAAAAATCTAAGTCATACCAAATCAAATCAAATCTTCTTCAAATTTAAATTTTAAATCTAAATAGATACTAATAAATCTGAGTCATTCGATTCCCATCATTCTTTCCGGCTTGAAAATATTCATCTTTGATGAATACAATAGTAAGTAACAAGGTAAGATGAAAACAACAAAAAATTTCTTTGAGGACATGAAGATGAAAGAAAATGACAGAGAAGATCGGAGGAGTGAGGACGAGGCAATCTTCGTTGGCATAGCAGCGTGGAGATCTCAGCGATGATGACAAGAACGTGGTGGAGACTGGACGGCATGGGATTGAGGCAGCGACGGGGATGCGACGACAATGATGAGGTAGAGGCAATGGAGGCACGGTGGCGGTGGCGGTGGCGGTGGCGGTGACATGGATCTAAAGCTTGCAGATGAGAGTCTGGGGAGAGATGATGAGCAATTTTTTTCAAAAATTTCGGCTCTGATAGTAAAATCGATGTGGGACGAAGGGGAATTTAGGATTTTGTGGAGGAATTTGTAGAATTGGGGAAAAACATAGATTTCAACCTGGGCCTTGGCTTCACCGCCTGATTCGATTAATCCATGAGGTTAATTCAAACAACACAGATTTTCATTGAAAAATAAATTTTAATTCAAATCATCGTTATTTCAAAAATCTAATACATAGCTATATATAATCTACAAAACATGCATCGCACAAGTAATTATTGATAGGATCAAATCTAACTCAAATTAACTCCTAAATCTTAACAAAATCTATCCAATTCTAAATTAAAAAAATCTAAATCATACCAAATCAAATCAAATATTCTCCCTGGTTTGAAAATATTCAACTCTCATAAATACAATGATAAGTAATAAGATAAGATGGAGACAACAAAATATTTCTTTGAGGACGTGAAGATGAAGAGGAAGGGCGAAGAAGATCGGAAGAGTAAGGACGAGGCAATTTTCATCTGCATGGAGGCGTGGAGATCTCAGCGACGACGAGGACTTGGTGGAGACTAAACGACATGGGATGGAGGCAGCGACGGTGATGCGATGGCAATAATAAGATGGAGACAATGGAGGCATTGTGGCGGTGGTGATTACATGAATTTAGAGCTTGCAGATAGGAGTCTGGAGAGAGATGTCTAATTTTTTTCAGAAATTTCGACTCTAACAAAATTGATGTTGGACGAAGGAGAATTTAGAGTTTGTGGTGAGAATTTAGTGAAATTGGGAAAGAATAGTGGAACTAGGGATTGGATATGATCACGGATCACAACCCGAGTCTCGGCTTCACCGCCTGATTCGATTAATTTATGAGATCAAATTAAACAACACAAAATTTTCATAGGGAAACAATTTTTAAGCAAATAATCGTCGTTATTTTAGAAATCTAAAACATGGCTATATATAGCCTACAAAATGTACATCGCATATGTAATTATTGATAGGATCAAATCTACTCAAATTTAATCCAAATTAACTCATAAATCTTAACAAAATCTATCTAAATCTAAATTAAATAAAAATCTAAATCATATCAAATCAAATCAAATTTTCTTCAAATCTAAATTCTAAATCTAAAAATATACTAACAAATCTGAGTCATTCGATTCCCATCATATTTCCTCATAGATATGAATTGAATAGCCCCAAGAGATTGACACAGATCATCTCTTTTTGCGATCATAACAGATGATCTGCTGTAGAAGACAGGACGAGTCCACCATAGCAACTCTCATGAGGAGGCAGAGTACAGCATATCGTGACATGGAAGGGAAGATGGAGTCAACATCAAAATGGTTCAAGGAGAGCAGTAGAGCTTGTGGGTGTGCCGATAAGAAGCCCGATATGTCTCCATGCAGGTCTATCTATAACATAAAATGTATAAGCAATGAATGGAGATTATATTCATCATATGAATATACTTAGAACAAGGAATATAGTGCAAACAACATACCTGATGGAAAACCAGGTTCTCTTGTGAAGGAGACCACCCCTAGCTCATCAATGCAAGACTGTATGAGATGATCTTCTCCATACAAGGCTGGGTACCTCTTAAGACAACCATCTAAATTCTTTGCCAGTGTCTTCGCAAGTGGATAGCTTACGGCGAATCCAGCTCCGCCAAAACCCATGTTAAATGAATGCTGATCATTTTGCCCAATGCATTCTGAATTCCCTCCAATGTAATAGTAACCATTGTGATCGTCCTTCGCTAGGACTTCAACCAGGATATCCACAAAAAGGACTCTGCCATCGTCAGTCTTGACAAACCATCTCACCCCTTCAAACCCTTCTTTGAATGTCTCCAATATCATTCGCGCCATCTTTACAGTACAGCGATTTGTCTGTCTATCATAGGCTTTGAATCTAGCAGTGTCTGCAGAAATTCGGAAAGGAGGTGAAGTGGCAGGCCAAGGGTCTGGTTTGGGTGCCACCATAGATCGATGTAAGGCCCACGGTGTCTCCATGCTTTAGCAGAGCCTGAGATTGCAAATACTATGTGGCTGATGTTGGTAGTAGACACTAAATCAGCAGTGGCAAGTGAGGATGCTCTGATTATGGGGTCTTCTTCATTGGATTGGTTGAAATAAAGATCATACAACAAATGTACAAGGAAAAAATATAAGTCCAATAAGACGGAAACACTTTCATTAAGCGAGCCCTCAGAATTTCAAACAACTTGAAAAACTTGCGCCAATTTAGAATTGCAGTGATCATGGCACCTCCCAGAACTTGAATCAGTATAGAATATTAGAGTTTTGTTGAATGCTGTCTGTCTGTTGTATAGGATTCAGCTGGTGCCTCGCCTTTGCCTCCTCTGCCGCAGGTTGATGCTGTTTAGCAATGTTGTAACCTTAGGTACCTCTCTTTTTTGTCGTGGATACATATTGGATGGTTTGTATTGGGTTTAGATCATCGATGTTATAGTTCAGTTTGCCGACAATATGAATTTGGGAATAGAAGTTTGAGTGCTTATCAAATTCAATCATTTCCTTTTTCTCAAGTAAAAGCTGAAATCCACCCTGTATCCTTAACAAGATCATAAGAAACAAGGAAATAAAACTTCCCTTTCTCCTAAAATAGAATGAATGACCTTGTGAAGTTGAAAGTACTGCATAGATGACTAGGGAACATCTATAAATGGGATTCTTGATTCTGATGAGAATGCAGGTATGCTTTTGGCTTCAGAGAGGGGGGAAGAAACAAATTAGGAAAGACAAGAAAGGGAACAAGATGCAGCTTTTTGGTTTTAATTTCACTGATCTAAATTTAGGAAAGTTTTATAAGCAAGCAAGAGTTTAACTCATAATTTCTCAGGCATTTCCCAGTGATATCCTAGAACATTATTAAAGAAACAATTCCTTCAACAAAATCATCATCAGATTTTAGAAATTTGTAAAAGGGAAAATTGTCTTTAAATCCCTGTGATGGGACATTCCTGCGAAAAACTCCTTGGAGTTTTAAAGCATGTGAATAAGTCACTTGAACAAAGATTCAATGTGAAAAAGTCACTGTCCACCCAAGAGCAATACATACTACATTGTATTTTTTATTTGCCCACATTGCCTTTGATTAGTTGGCTTTTCTGGGCTGATTTGGGTGGCCCACGTTACGGGCATTTAATGCTCACCACGCGCTAGTTGCAAGGGCTGGCTTGCAGGCTTTATTTGTCTGCTCTTTTATAATTTGTCCACCTCAAACAGGATATTTTTTTTGCATCGATAATTTTTTTTGCAGATTTGTTTTTTTGTATGGATGCTATATTTTTGTCCACTCTTCTCTAATTTTTTATATCCGCCTTCAATGGATGCTATATATGCGCTATATATATTTTTTCCTGTCCACCGTTAGTAATTAACTCATAACATATAAATATAAATATTTATTTATTCACTTATATTTGCTTGTTTATTTTATTATTTTATTAATTTATAAATGTATATATTATATTGAAAATATTTACTTATTACATAATGATGTGAGTCTATTAATGACCTACTTTGTTTAATATTTTGTCCACCTTATTTAATATTTTGTCCATCTTTCAAAATTCTGTCTACTTTCTCTAATTTTCTTTCTACTCAATCTAAAATTTTATCCACCTACTCTACTTTGTAGACCTTCTCTATAATTTTGTCCACCTTCTCCAAAACTCTGTCCATTTATTTTGATATTCAGTCCTCATTTTCTAATATTATTTCCACGTACTCTAGTATTTTTTTCACTTTGTGAATGATTTTGTCCACCTTCTCAACAATTTGTACATCTTCTCTAATATTCTGTTTACATTCTCCAAAATTATGTCCACCTTCTCGAAAATCCTGTCCACTTTCTCTAATATTCCGTTCACCTATTTTAATTTTCAGTAATATTATGTCCACAATTTCGTTAAACTTCTCAAAAATTATGTCCTTCTCTTATATTATGTCCATCTTCTCCAAATTATGGGTCTGTTTGGTTGTCGTAACTGGCCGTAATTCGTAGTTGTAATTGGTAAAGTCTTTTACAATTGTAAATGAGTTACATGTATGTAAATTTTACGGTGTTTGGTTGGTAATATAAAATTGTAAAGTGGGAAAGTGTACTGTACTTTACGGTGTTTGGTTGTCGTAATGTATAAGTCGTAAGCGAAAAAGTTGACCACAAAATTAACTATTTGGTGATTTTAAAAGTTTTAATACTGCAAATAAATATTAAAAAAGTTAAATATTAAAAAATTTTAATATTAATATAAAAAAATATTGCAAATTTGTATGACCACAAAATTAACTGTAACTGGGCTGTAAGTGAGTGGTAATTGGGTTGCAAGTGAGTGTTAGTTGAGTTACATAAGTCTTTTACGAATTACGGTCCAAACAAACGCCGTAATTGTAACTGGGTAGTAAGTCATTTACGAATTACGGAGTTTTACGCGAAACAAACGGCCCCTATGTCTACTTTATCTAATATTATATCCATTTAGTTTAATTTTTTAACTACATTTTCTAGTATTTTGTCCACGTGCTCCAATATTTTGTCCACTTTCTCAACAATTTATTGGAAATGGAGAAAACCTTCACCGGCCCGGGGTGGCGGGGAAGGAGCCCCCTGCAACGCACACTAGGAGCACTTTCCTCATTACAGCAATACTATTATATTTACTTTATTAAATTTTTGTCCAACTTTCTCATTTTCTGTCCAACTTCGTCAATTTCTGTACAACTTTATAAGGATCTATCTCACATGACCAAATAAATAGTAAGAAAAAATACCTCCGCACCAAAATTACCTCTAAATCTGTTCTTCAAAATTCATCACATAATCCTCTCTCTTTTATCACAAATTCATCACAAATAATAATTTAATAACAAATTACCCAAATTGATATTCTCAAATTCAACAAACTCATCACAAATTTGTCACCTTTTAGATAAAAAATTAATCACAGTCCAAGTGATCGACATGAAGACCGAACAAAATTGGCAGCACTCAAATGATAATTTCGAATTTCAATAGCCAAAGTGACCCACGTGAAAACTGCAGGCGTAAACAGGGACCTAGACACGTCTAAAGTGATATTCAAGGGCTTATTAGTTTTTCACAGGGATGTCTTTTCACAGGAATTTAAAGACAATTTTCCCTTTGTAAATTGTCAAAAGGAAGGTGACAAAATCATCGAACTTCAGCTATTGATTCACATACTAGCATATAGGATATCAGAACTCCAAACAATATTTCCCACAAAAAGAAAAAGGTCCAAACACTAGCTATTTTATTTCTGCAGATTATTTCTTCTTGTAGCTCTCCATTTGCACTATAATTTTACTTTACTCCCCTAAATGTACTGAATCTTGTGACATATTACAATTTACGGCCAAAACTCACAGAAGTTAAAATTTCTAAACTGTTTTCAACTATCAGCAAAGTAAATAAACAGACAAGTACAAGTGAAATAAAAATGAAAATAAACATTGTATGCAGAAACACATACAGGTCAACTATTTTCCATGGAATATGCTATAATAGGGACAAGGATCACACGACCAAATGATTCAGACCTTGGATCAAAGATCAAAAATGAAACAAGAAGAATTCGACATGAAACTGACAAACGCATTTAGCTGGGGGTGGGGGGTGGAGGATGGGGGGTGTTTGGTTGTTCCTCTTATGGCATTAGAACTCTTTGAATTATTCCACCCCTTATATAAAGAGGGAGAGACATACTTGACATTGACGTAATCTACTCAAATGTTAGAGTTCCCATTTCATTGCTATTCTTTAAGGGGCTGTTTGGTTGCAAGGAAGTGGGCGGAAGTAAGGAAATAGGGATGTATAATTGCTCACTTCCCTATCTATCCAAACACCGAAAAAGGAAAATAAGAAAATCTCTTTTCTTTTTATCTTTTCTCTTTTACACAACCATTTCCTCACTTCCAGAGTGCTACAGTTAATTTTGTGGTCATGTAAATCACATTTGAAATAAATTGTAGCACAAAACAGTTAATTTTTTGACCATGTAAATCTCACTTGCATTCTAATTATAGTCTATTTTTTTATTTTTCTTAATTAATTTTTATTTTAATATTATTTTACGGTCAACTTTGTAGTCAACTTTTCCACTTCCACTTTCATATTACCATCCAAACATCAGAAAAGACAAAATATTATCCAAACCACACTTCCCAACAACATCTAAACACCGAAAAACTTACTAACTAATTTCCAAGTTTCAAAGAGAATTATTACTACTTCCTCAATTCCTCACTTCTTCACTTCCACCCTTAACCAAACAGGCCCTAAATGAAACAGGTGGCTATATTCAACTTTTCTCGAAAAGAAAAAGAATCCTAGGGAATCTCGTCAAGAAACACAATTTGCTAACACGGGTGAGATTGTGAAGTGCACTAAAGGTTAAACCGTTATGATTCCCCAAGAGAAATCCCCAATATTATGTCAAGTAAGGAGTTAGATCAACCATGTGTACTTCCACAAGGAAAGAATAACACACCTCAGAGAACTAAAAAGTTTATTTTAGAAACTAAGCAAACAAGGACCTTGAAGGACGAGAAAAAGAAATGAAGAGGTAAACATACAGAAGTTCTTATGAAATAAAATTACACACTAAGAACAACAAGCAATACAGAGTTAAAACCTAGATGCATTTCACCCATGAGCATAATGCAGTGGGATCACCAGATGAGTAATGTAAGGCAAATATCTAATGTGAAATGTGTCCATGTGATAGAAAAAACAGTGATAAAATTATCAAAACTATGCTTCACCAACAAGCTACAATCTTTAGGTAGGAAAAATTAAACTAATAACGCTAGCGGATGAGATTAACAAGAAGAAGCATGTGTAAACTAAACAATTTCAATCGTAAACAAATTAATCGTAATTGCTACGTTATACAAGCAAAATTTATACAATAAATATCAAGAGTAATAAATCACAAGTCAAAGATACATACGATCTCACTAACATGTGGACAGCAGAAAGACAGATAAAATTATAGAGATTAATTATCAAGGACTTACAAATAAATGATTGTGATCAGAAAACTTACCTACTGAGAATCACGTTTGACCTTAATGTCCTGCTGTTTTTTGAAAAATTTTACTACAGTAACTTTTTATGTATTTTCAAAATCAAAGAAATTTCAAATTTGAAAGGAGAAAAAGAAAAGGAAGATCTAGATCTAAGGGTGTCGGCTTGGAGGGGGGAGGATGAGATGATGAGAGGTGGATGGTGGTGGTGAGATAGGGCTAGTTAGGAGTTCACAATCATAAACTAGAGTTCCTTTGAATTTCACAAGTCCAAATGAATTTTTTTTTTAGAGAGAAGAAAATCACTCATAATTATTAATCCAAATAATTTTACATTTATTACTTTATTAACTACAAAATAAGCCTTTAAATTGGCTTTACAAAAACAAAAAAAGTTCTCTCAGCTAATATGAGGCTAAAAAACTACAAAACAAAAGAAAAAACAATTAAACTTAAATAAAATAAAAGATTACATCACGACTCAATCCTAATCAACTAGTCGAACCACATAGATGTGATGCATCTCTTCCTACGCTGATATAGGCGCCAGGGCCACGACTAGAATGTTGTAAACTACAAAACAAAAGAAAGAACAGTTAAACTTAAATAAAATAAAAGATTACATCACGACTCAATCCTAATCAACTAGTCGAACCACATAGATGCGATGCATCTCTTCCTAGGCTGATATAGGCGCCAGGGCCACGACTAGAAGTCAACATTAATACCTCAATCAAGAGATACTAATCTGCAACATGATGCAGAATTATCCATAGTTGAACTTGCTGTATTTTGTTTAAAAATTTAGTGAATTCATCATAAGGAAAAGCATATCCACTTATAAAGCTATGGTGATTTCAGTAGTAATAGCCAGGATTACAAAAGATCAGACCAGATCAGGGCTTCATTCTCCCCGCATGCTCTAACAGTGATCTCCATTACATTCATGCTTGGCACAGGATTAATTTCACAGCATTCTCTTCTCACGCCTCCCTGATGCGGAAAGAATCAATACCCATAAATCATGAGAAAGAGTGACTGTTTAACTAAAAAGGAAGGGACCATGACTCATTAATAAGGGAGAATAAAATGAAGACAGAAAATTTCATTAATGCTATTATCACATAGGATTACGTTATTGTTATTATCAAAGAAACAATGAGATCCATAAAATGTTCTGGGCAGTAAATACAATGTAATAATTGCAAATAATAATCCAGTTCAATTTATACAGCTAATAAAACAAAGAAAATAATATTGTTTATGTCTTTCAAATATAAATACAAGCTAATTGAGGTAATATAATTAAATTCACCAACATATAGTTATAGTCAAATTAATATTTACGAATTGATCTTGATGTTCTACCATAACATTGTGGAAGTATGATAATCAAACGAATCAAAAAAACTTCATATCTTTTAATTCTATCCACATTTATTAGCGGTCACTAGTCAAATTTTCCCTAGCCCCTAGTTTCATTTCAAAGTCTGAAGGAACAACTTGATTTCAAGTGTTGGGCTACATATTGAAAAAATTAGTCATCTATGCTTACCCATTGGAGCCTCTTGGCAGGTGTGGAAACTCTAATCTTAGAAATGGATTCCGCTGAATGATTACCACATGATGATAGCTGCCGTGGTGTTCTTCTGACATAATTAGTAACAATCTGATTCGAGTCTATGACCTCCACAGATTCCAAGTGGTAAACATGTGGCATTGCACAAGGGTCACGAGATAGGGGTCTGACATTGAACATGAAAGATGGCAGAGCTCTTTTACTCCAAGCCGAGAAAGTCTGAAGTGGTATCTGTAGAAATCCAGGTGGATGTAATTCCTCATAGATATGAACTGAATAGCCCCAGGAGATAGACACAGACCATCTGTTTTGGTAATCGTAACATATGATCTGCTGAAGAAGGCGGGACGAGTCAACCGTTGCTGCTCTCATGAGGTGGTGGATTGCATCATACCGTGACATGGAAGGGAAGATGGGATCAACCATTTGAAAATGGTGCAAGGAGATAAATGGAGCTTGTGGGTGTGCTGACAAGAAACCTGATATGTCTCCACGCAGGTCTATCTGTAATATACAATAGATTAGTGAATGCTCTGCAGGAGCTAAATTTGAAGGAACTGTTCAATAAGAACTAGCTAGTTTGACTAACATTGGCTTATGTTTAGACTCAAATAATTCAAACAGATAATATGGGATGTCATATTACGGTATATCATTTCCTTTACACCACCTGAAGTTAATTCAAAGCCTTTGCTACTATCTTATATTTGACCCGAAGTTTTGTAACTTCTCATAAAAGCTTAAACAAGCAAGCTCCAGTTACTTGAATAGTCATTCAACTCATGTCCTAACATGCCTAATTATGCTCAACTCAAACTCAAGCCAGCTGCGCTCAGCAGTAAGCTCCAAGCAGAGCTCAAACGTGTCCAATTCAACCAATTTGCATTGATGCTAATAGGCGAACCTCATTGAATCTAGGATGCAAAAAATTTGTGGGGTTATGTCATTATATTTACCAGATATCTACTAAGGAAAGAACAGTATACTGCAATAAAACAAACCTGATGAAACCCTGGTTCTCTTGTAAATGAAACCCCAAGCTCAGCCATGCAGGACTGGATGACATGGTCTTCTCCATATAAAGTTGGGTACCTCTTAAGACAACCGTCCAAAATCTTTGCCAATGCCTTCGCAAGTGGATAGCTTACAGCAATTCCAGCTCCACCAAAAGCCATGTTAAATGCATGCTGATCGTTCTGTGCGATGCACTCTGAATTCCCTCCAATGTAATAATAACCATTATGATCATACTTTGACAAGACATCAACCAAATTATCCACAAACAGGACTGTGTCATCATCAGCCTTCACAAACCATCTGACACCTTCAAAGCCTTCTTTGAAGGTCTCAAGGATCATCCTTGCCGTCCTGACAGTATAGGGATTATTATGCCTATCAAACTCTTTGAATCTGGCTGTGCCTTCAGAAACTCGGAAAGGAGGTGAAGTGGAAGGCCACGAGTACTCAGTTGGGGTCCTGTCTAGCCAAACAAGCCCACGAGTTTGGTTCGGACGCCACCAAAGATCGACAAAAGGCCCACGATCTTGCCATCCTTTAGCAGAGCCAGATAGCACAAATACTATGTGGCTGATATTAGTAGTAGCCACTAGATCAGCAACAGGTGAGGATGATCCAAATATGGGGCCTTCTTCATGGTATTGATGCTTGAAGAACATCTGGGATGATTTGAAATCAAGATGGTCAGATAGGTTGTGGATTAGGACGAGTATGAGTCCAGTAAGCAGGAATACTTTCATTAAACATGTTCCAAAATTTTCAAGCAGCTTGGAAAATTTGCATTGAACTAGGATTGCACTGATCATGGCACCTCCAAGAATATGAACAAGTAAAGAATGTGAGAAGGGAGAATGGAAAGAGTTGATGCAGTCTAGCAGAAGCTTTTCTTGATTTAATGGATGGAAACAGTTCATATAAATGATACAAATGGCCTAAGGTTTTTCAATCTAAATGCTGAAACTGAATCATGTGACCCAGATCCCAAAAATAAGCTGAGTTGCCTGCTTCTAAAGTAAGGATTGCAGTTTACATTAATATTAACCAGGTCCTAAACATGTGATCCAGGTCCTAAAAATAAAACAAGTTGCCTCCCTCTGTCAAAGTAAGAGTTGAACCTTAAAGCAACATTAACCCAAAAAATAAGGGCCTCAAAGAGAAAAACGTTAGTAAAAGCAATATGAATAAACTGTTTAATAGCGCTTACATTTGGTGTGAGCCCAATATTTATGTGTAAGTAAAGACACTACACGTGCGGCTCATATTACTAGAGTTGACAAAAACATGTGAATCTTACGTTGAGTTAAAACTTCACTGTGGTGGTTGTTAAGCGTGCATTTAAGTGACAGGCTGTTAGTTAGAGGACTTAAGCAAGTTAGAGACCTGTTTTAAAACCCAAGAGAAAAACAGCAACCATGATTTTAGGCTTTTTGAAGTATCATTGCTTAGTGCTCACACCGTCCCTGTGAAGAGATCAGTACAACTGAATCCAGCTTCAGTTACCATTTCAAAACAGAAGAGAGGGAAATGCAAAGGGAATGGAACTCAGTAAAAGAAATGTCTAATGATATCCAACATTCTAGGAGAAAGTAGAAGATGTCTAACGATATCCAGCATTTTCGGATAAGGTAGAAGATGTACATCAAGTTCACAAATTTCCACTCGCTCGCCCCTTTACCATTCAGGAACACTAACTAATAAGCATACTTCCCGCCATCCTATTCAAACCATAAGATAAAGAGAATGAACATATCCTCAAATATGCCTACAGAGTGTTGGAAAGAGAGAGTTTATTGATGGGGAAGTTGATTAGGATCGTCGAGGGGTCGTCGAGGGGTCGTCGAGTAATCGCCGAGGAAGTCGACGACGAAGACGAAGGAAAACAGCAGCAGAAAACAAGCAGCAGCAGCAAAACAGGTTCTCCGGTCGACCGGGCCGGTCGACCGGACGTGCACGACGTGCACAGTGTCAGAGAGCGGTCGACCGCCCGGTCGACCGAAATGACTGACTGTAAAGGGCCCAACTCTCTGTTGGAATCGGTCGACCGGACCGGTCGACCGGTAGAAGGGTCGGTCGACCGTCTCGGTCGACCGACAGTCGGGTTTTGGGCTGAAATCTGCAGTTCGGAAACCTGTTGTATTTAAGTGCTGCTAGTGTTTTCTAGGGTTATCATCTTGTAGAAGAACCTGCGAAATTAGAAGGCTAAGAGCTCTCTTGTATTGAGAGAGGCTAAGAGCTATTGTAATCATCTTCCTAATTGAAATCTCTCTCCGTGGATTGCCCCGAGGACGTAGGCACGTTGGCCGAACCTCGTTAGATCTATTGTTTGCGATTGGGTTGTTCTTCTTGTTTTGATTTCATTGTTCTTGGTGATTGAGATCGATTGGATCCTCTAAGGGTTGTTGTCTGCCGAGCACAAGTGGTATCAGAGCGTCCAGGTTACGCTTGGGATATTCTGAAGATTCGAAGGGTTCCAGATCTGATCAGGTGGAGATCGTGTGTCGATCTCAGGTCAGAGGCATTGGTGTTCAAAGAGATCGTGTGTCGATCTCAGGTGGACGCAGGGAGGGCTCGTTGAATCAGTAGTGAAATAGATCTGGTGAGAAACTCAAGCTAGGGTTTCAAGGAAGAGGTAAAAATCACTTTTTTATCTCAGTAATAGATCTATTTTGCAAGTATTTGATCTTCCGCATACTTAGAGGGTCAAGGAAAGAATCTCAATGACAGAGGAAACTAAGTCTGTTAAAACAATGAATAACTCCAGGATTGAAGTTGTTAAGTTCAATGGAACTAATAATTTCGGGATGTGGAGGTGTGAGGTCATGGATGCATTGAATGCACAGAACCTCGAGGACACGCTCCTATTGGAGAAGAAGAAGGCAACTACCACTGATGAAGAGTGGGCGAAGATGAACAGATCGGCATGTGGCTTGATACGTTCATGCTTGTCGCAAGACATCAAATATCTTGCACAACATGAGACGTCGGCAAAGAAGCTGTGGGACACTCTTGCTAAGAAATACCTGACTAAGAGCGTGGAGTCTAGGTTGCAGCTTAAGAGTAAGCTGTATCAGTTCAGGATGCAGAGGGGAAGCACAGTAAACGAGCACATCAACCGATTCACAAAGCTTCTTACAGATCTGATAAATGTGGATGTCGTGGTAGAAGAGGAAGACAAAGCGGTCATTCTCCTGAACTCACTCCCACCGGAGGAGTATGAGACATTCACGATGACGTTTATCAACGGAAGGCAGACCTTGGTGTATGATGATGTGTCGTCTGCATTGATGAGCTATGAGACAAGGAAGAATGAGAGGCATCCTTCACAGTCAAGCTCAGTGGCGGAGGCACTGGAAGTAAGAAGCAGAAGTTCATCGCGGAAGGGCAAGGAGGTGATAGGAAGATCGAAGTCCAGGTTGGGCTATAGGGATCTGAGGAAGGATCAGTGCATTTTGTGCCGAGAGATAGGGCACTGGAAAGTGGACTGTCCAAAGTTCAAGGGGAAGAAGAAGGAGTCGAAGGCTGAAACAAATCTTGCAAAAGTGACGAATACTCAGAGGAGCAGGTCACAGGCAGATGGAGCAGATTCAGACTCGTCAGGTTTCTCATTTTCAGTAAGTTCTCCCATTATTGGTAACTCATGGAAAGATGAGTGGATTCTGGATACAGGTACAACATACCATGCATGCCCTAATCGGGGCTGGTTTTCCAACTTTGAGCAGCTGGAAGGGTGTTCGGTCGTTATGGGCGACAATCACCCATGTAGCGTGGAGGGTGTAGGTACAATCCGAATCAGGATGTTTTATGGGATGGAAAGGGAGCTGAAAGGAGTGAGGTATGTACCTCAGTTGAAGAGAAATCTAATCTCCGTGGGAATTTTGGAAACATCGGGCATGGTGATATCTGTTCGAGATGGCGATCTCAGGATGATCAAGGGCTCGATGGTGGTGATGAAGGGCGTCCGCCGAGGAAATCTATACTACTTGAAGGGTAGTACGATTACAGATCAGGTGGAGACTTCAAGTTCTTCAGATGATGTTGGCTCAGAGGACTGGCAGGGAAAGGTCGGACAAGAAGAAGAATCTTTGCGAGCTCCTGCAAAGATGGAATCAGTAGAAGGTGCTGCTACCTGCAAGTCAGAAGGCGGACACAGGGTTCTGGACAAGAAGAAGGTGAGTTTCAGCACCAGTGCTCACCATAATGAAGGTCTTCTTGATCGTGTTCACGTGAGTGTATGGGGACCTGCTAAGACGGCATCGCTTGGAGGTCACAGGTACTTTGTCTCGATAATTGATTGTTCATCTAGGCAGTTTTGGATATATCCGATGAGACAAAGGGGTGAAGCCCTAGATGTGTTGAGGAAGTGGAGCGGAAGAATGGAGAGGCAGATAGGTAGGAGGATAAAGGAGCTCTACATTGGTAATGTTGGAATAGACATTGACCGATTCCTACAGTTTGGCCAGAACACAGGAATTGCTACACACTTCTCAACAGGTACAGATGAGTTGGCTAAGGATGTGGTCCGTCCCTTGCTGGAGGAGGTTCGGAGGTTATTGTCCAATGCAGGATTGGACAAGTCGCTTTGGACTGAGGCGATTGAGTATGCTAGCCATCTCAAGAATCAAACGACTGCGATAGGAGGTAAAGCTCCACTGGAACATTGGTCTGGAAAAACAGCTCAATATCATGGTTTGCTGCGGGAATTTGGAAGTCCGGCTTACTTCAGTGCCAAGAATGGCAAGGTGAATCCGCAAGCAAGGAGGTTTGTCTATTTGGGCATCAAGGAGAACAGCTACAGGTTGTGGGATCCCAAGGACAAAAGGATCGTGATGAGCAGGAATGTCACATTTGGAGAGGCTTCAGGGTTGAAGTCCATCGTCTCTCAGCAGGTGGAGAGGATGAAGACCAAGGGAGGATCGCAGCGGGTGGAGGTTGATGCTACTCCATCATCTCCAGGTAGTTCGGCATCAAAGGAGACTTCATCGGAGGTGACACCGGGAGGAGTTCAAGATACCAAGGAGATGCTGAACAGGTTGACGACATTGCAAAGGATGTCGAGTTGAGTGCAGCCATTGGAACCAAGGGGAGACCACATTCGTGGTTAAAGAAGGATGAATCTCAAGCTTGTGAACGCGACAAGCTCAAGTTGAAGGCCGTTGCTCTCCATGATGGTCGGGAAGAGGTTCATATGACTCAGTCTGACAGGTTCGCTGCTGCAGATACAGGTACTATTATTGGAGCTTGATGAAGCTCATCTTAATGAACTACGGTTGGCTTGATCCTTTTGGGCAAAGGTACGTAGGCAGCCGTAAAGGCGCAGCCATTGGTGATGCAACTCTTATGAAGCTATGTATGAGTTCTCGAGAAGTTGTTTGGAGCTTCACATAGAGGTGAAGAAGTGTGGTCAATGGAGCTTCACGTAGAGTTGGAGAGACTTCATGTAAAGGTGAAGAGACTTCATGTAGCGGTGAAGTGGTGTGGCCAGTTGGTCTTCACATAGAGGTGAAGTGGTTGTGATCTCGAAGAACAGTTTTATCTTCCGGAGAGGAGATGTTGAGCTTGCATAAGGAGGGGTGTGCATCCAGTTGAAGCCGATGATGTTTGGTTGGCTCTACGCAGACTTGGTTGGACCGTCAGTGGAAGACAGGTAGACTAGATAGAGCTAGTCAGTGGAGAGTCAGTGTTGGCTCATAAGGAAGTCTTCATGAGGTCATGAAGTTGCGGAGTAGAAGCCACAGTATGGTGATCGGCAGGTATGGAAATTCTCCTAAGATGAAGTGCAGGGAAGGCATGTGTGATGTTTTCAGGAATAGATGAGCCAAAGATCCCAAGCCGAGATCGTGTGTCGATTTCGCCGAGATCGTGTGTCGATTTCGCCAGGTGATAGACTGGGGTTCGTTGGATGTCGGCTCAGATTTTGGAATCTTCGCCGAGGTGGAGAATTGTTGGAAATAGAGAGTTTATTGATGGGGAAGTTGATTAGGATCGTCGAGGGGTCGTCGAGGGGTCGTCGAGTAATCGCCGAGGAAGTCGACGACGAAGACGAAGGAAAACAGCAGCAGAAAACAAGCAGCAGCAGCAAAACAGGTTCTCCGGTCGACCGGGCCGGTCGACCGGACGTGCACGACGTGCACAGTGTCAGAGAGCGGTCGACCGCCCGGTCGACCGAAATGACTGACTGTAAAGGGCCCAACTCTCTGTTGGAATCGGTCGACCAGACCGGTCGACCGGTAGAAGGGTCGGTCGACCGTCTCGGTCGACCGACAGTCGGGTTTTGGGCTGAAATCTGCAGTTCGGAAACCTGTTGTATTTAAGTGCTGCTAGTGTTTTCTAGGGTTATCATCTTGTAGAAGAACCTGCGAAATTAGAAGGCTAAGAGCTCTCTTGTATTGAGAGAGGCTAAGAGCTATTGTAATCATCTTCCTAATTGAAATCTCTCTCCGTGGATTGCCCCGAGGACGTAGGCACGTTGGCCGAACCTCGTTAGATCTATTGTTTGCGATTGGGTTGTTCTTCTTGTTTTGATTTCATTGTTCTTGGTGATTGAGATCGATTGGATCCTCTAAGGGTTGTTGTCTGCCGAGCACAACACAGAGATGCACTGTTTTTGCATATATGGTCACTCTAAAAACATTTTGTGCAATACCTCTTCCAATCTGATAGAAATGGATCTCATGATCCTAGACTGATCTTATCTGGTTTTGCAAACCCCAAGTAAGTCTGTGAAGCGCCAATCTAATTGTATTAGTTTTTATAATTGATTTGTTCTGTGTAACACTAATTGATAGAGCCTCATTGATAAGTGCGGCAAGATCTCGTGCATTGGAACCCATGATTATGGACCCAAATCAAGAGAGCAATTAATCACGATAGTCATTATGATGACGAAGATGATAAAGTCATAAAAGCTATACTTTGCAGATAGATAATAGTAGCTGTGGTTGATGGCTGATCCAGACACTTCCTCTACATAGAAACCCAAGGCTTATTTGTTAGGATGGTTGCTCACAAACAAATCATGCACGAGATTTGGAGCAACAAGAATAACAAGGCCTTTTATCCTAACATTCTGGGATCCGCTTCTTGTTTCCCACTTGTACAGGTAACTCATTTATGTTTATGACCCACGTCCTAAAGTAACCTAATAACTCAGAAGAAAATTGAACAATGGTATCTGCTCTCACCTGATAAAACTGATATATTGCATTCAAATTAGATATAAAAGTCATCCAAATTAGATATAATCCTTATTGCTCTTAAGGATTCATTTGCAAAGATAGTCCCAGAAAATTAGTATAAAGATGGGATGCATATTTATATGGCTGAGTGGCGCAAAAGCTTTCGGGACAAGATTGGTATCCAAACCATTGTCGAAGTCTTGCAAATATAACTAAAATCTCCCATTTTTTCAGGGAATAAAACATATGGGATCTACATTATGCGCCATTTTCAAGCTCATTCACTCTCAGTTATGAGAAATAATAAGCTTGAAAGAAGATTTCGAACATAATAAGATTAACTTCAAAAGAATCCCTAACACAGAAATGTAAATGACAAACTCTGACCAGCTTCAATATCCTACCTAATGCTCACTCAACCAAATTCCACTCCATAGAAATCTTACTCAAATTAGCAATTACACATCGCCGATGCAAAAAGCAGATATCTCTACAATATTTTGGCATCAATTAACAATGATATCGAGTAGTTACACAAAAATCACAAATTTTACAAAAAATGATGGAAAATTTAACTTCATTCTGAGTACCTTTTCGAGGTCTTGAGAGAAGAAGGAAATGCAACAACAGTGCACAGTGCGAGATTTGTTTCACATCTCCCTCCATCGGTTAAATTCCGAATTGCATTGCAGGTGAAGAAGTTAGAATTTTCTAGGGTTTTTACCGAGGAGCGGGAGTGGAGAAGCAGAAAACTGGGGCGAGGAGCTGACAATAGATTTAATATATATCATGAAATAAAATATGAATTGGAAGCACAAACAGGTTGTCGTTGTAGTATAGTGGTAAGTATTCCGCCTGTCACGCGGGTGACCCGGTTCGATCCCCGGCAACGGCGTCTCTTATAATTTTGTTCTCTATATTTTGGGCCTAACCTGGGCCACGTAGCTGTTTCTTAATTTTTCTTCTTTTCTAGTTTTGGGCCTTAACTCAGCCCATGTAAGTTTTCCATGTTTCTGTTGTGATTTATTATTTTAGGTATTTCTTAAGTTTGCTTCTTTTCTTTTGTTTTCGGCCTTAACTCAGCCCACATAAGTTTTCCATTTTTTCTCTTTTGTTAGGAATATTGTAGATGTGTCTCCATTTTGTTTCTTTTCTATGCTTTGGGCCTTACTGAGCTTACATAAATTTTGAGTCGTGAGACAAAGTCTTAACCCTCATATTTTTGAGTGAATGGGAAGTGTAACTCTTTCTGTTTTGCTCAACCACGCACCTCTCGTTTATTCCAAACTGTGAGAGTTAACAAGTTTTTCATCAAACAATTTTTATAGGGCCCCCATTGTTTTATTCCTTAGCTCTTATTCACTTTTTGAAATTTTAACCCGCAGGAATCTCGTGGGAGATGTGTTAACTCTCATCTATTTTTAGTATAATAAAAAGTGCACAGAGCATTCTGTTTGTTCGATTATTTTAGTTGTTTCTTAATTTTGCATTTTTTTCTCTATCTTTTGGGCCCTAACTCAGTCCACGTAGCTTTTCCATATTTTTTTTGTTTTGTTTGAATATTTTAGCTCTTTTATAATTTTGCTTCTTTTCTTTCTTTTGGCCCTTAACTCAGCCAACTTAAGTTTTCCATTTTTTCTCTTTTGTTTGAATATTTTACGTGTACTTTTTACTGAGGATTATTTTAGCTGTAATGTTATTTTTTTTAATCACCAATAAAATACGAAAAGATTAGAGGGAGCGAGAGAGCTAGAGAGATTACTAGCCCCTTTATCGCCGTAGCAAGCCAGAATCTATGGCTGCATGGAGATTCTTACATTTCTCTTTTGTGATCAAAATATTACCCTTCAAAATTGGTTGACAAGTTCAAAACCAATTACAACAAGCAAGCAGACTCAGAACAGCCTCGCGCATAACATGAGCACCCAACCTTTCATTTCGAATAGTTTCATTTGTCAATTATCATATGGTGATAGGCTTTCAAGGGTCAAAACGTACCCATCTTGCACTGAAAAAGTCCCAGTTAACAAAGGCAGCATTATCTTTACAAACAACGCAGCTCTTTCTCTCATTCGAGGAGCAGTAGCGCGACCAAGGCACTACCGTCACCAGAGACGATAGCTACAGGTTTCTGTAGATTGATCGGAAAATGAGCTGGAAGTGGTTCTGCCTAGCTTAGGGTGTCTCCACTGCTTGAGCCAGTGCAGGACTCGCCATATCTAGCTTCATATTTGATGCTTGACAGTAGAGATTTGTACAGCCATATTTGAAGAAGCTTGTTGGCAGTGGTTATCAGTTGAATCGACAACTGGTGAGTCAGTAACTAACCGAGTACAAAGAACACTTCAAATAAGTTTCAAGAAAGCTTGGAACAGGATCTGCCATGCTCAATCCTAGAGAATTATGACTCCAAGTTTTCCCAGGAAATCAATGGTAGTCTGTAGATTTTCATGAAATGTAGCTAGCAAAACTTAGAAGATTCTAACTCCCAAGTTCTAGGAGAAAGGCCTCGGAAATGGAATAAAGAGCTACTAAAACATGCTCATGATTCCAAGAGGGGGGGAAAAAAAATCTAGGAAACAGCAGGATAATAGAATTTTCTATAGAAACTTACCAAGTAGACAACAAAAAAATAAATCTACACAGGATTTTCTGTGGGATACTCTTGCTTAAAGTCAAATGATTCACAGATTCTGGGGGATTGAGAGGGTAAAAACAGATCAGCTGAAGGGAATCAAAGGCAATGCCATGAAAGAACTAGCAGCTAGTACAGTGCCAGCTATATCAGGCAATAAAAGAACAGCAGCATGGTAAATGTGAAAATAATGAAGGGAACAACTGCTGTAGTTCTACATTATCCATGTTCATGACATTACTAGAAAATAAATTGGTGAGTTGAAAAGAATACTGATAACAAAGTTATAATTTACTATCAATTGGATCGAAGAACATTACTTAAAAGTAAAGAGAGAGATCTTTGAAGATCTAACCCTCCTGTTAATAGAGCACATAAAAGGGGAAAAAAAAACACCCAATAGGCTATCAATTCCTCTATAAGAGAAAAGGAAAAGAAAAAAGAAAAAAGAAAAAGGACTAACAAGTCCAGCCCACTTCATTACCTTTAACTTAATAGGCTACTCAATCACACCACACTACCAATACACCCAATCATCTCTCTCTCTCTCTCTCTCTCTCTCTCTCTCTCTCTCTCTCTCTCTCTCAATTGTTAGTATGTAACCAGTTACTCTCATCTTTCTCTGCTGAATTCCAAAATCCAAACCCAATCCTCTCATGTCTGTCCATCTGCAACCAACAACTCTCTGCGAGTAGCGAATAACAAGCCAATCAGTTGAATGACAGTGCATGGACAAGAAAATAGGTTTCGACTTTCAAGTCTTTCAATCCCTCTCTCGGTTGTCGCCTTGTCTGGAGTTTAGAACAAGAAGAAATGACAATTTTCAAACTTGGCTATAACTAGACTAAATCCAATAAAATTTTAAGAGTATATCCACATACATGCTTTGGAACGAAGAATGAGAAAATATAATCTATTCATCACCAATGCCTTTAAGTGGTTATAGAGATCTTGTACATATAATTTGTACTAGATTACATAAAGATATTGATGGAATGAGGTGAAATTTTATTTTGTAACAATCACTTTTATGCAATAAAAATAGTTGAGTGTTTCCAAGCTTGAGACCCCATATTTTTTCCTAGTCTCTTAGAAAAACAATTATTCTTGTTACTATTATATATATATTATCCTTTACAATTTGATAGTATTGAATTCCAACCACCCCCCCCCCCCCCCCCCACCAAAATCCAAAAAACCACCCAAAAAAAGGAGTTGGAAGTTTTGGCTACGCCCCTGTCAAGACCTACATGCCATTTGTGGGGCTGCTTGGACTCAAGGAAATAGGCGGAAGTGAGGGTGTGGGGAAGTGTCATTTCCCACTTCTGCTGTCCATCCAAACACTAGAGAAGGAAAGTGAGAAAACCCTTTTTCTTTTTCTTTTCTTTTTTACACAATCATTTTCTCACTTCTATGGTGCTACAATTAATTTTGTGGTTACGTATATCTCATTTATAATAAGTTGTAGCTCAAACAGTTAATTTTGTGGTCATATAAATGTCGCTTGTATTCTAATTATAGTCTAATTTTTTTCATAATTAATTTTTATTTTAGTATTATTTTATGATCAACTTTGTGGTCAACTTTTCCACTTCCACTTCCACATTACTAACCAAACTCCGGAAAGCACGATATACTTTTCCACTTCTACTTCCCAACTACCGACCAAACACCGGAAAAAATACACACAAAGCCACATTTTCCAAAAGGGAAAAAACCCTACTTCCCACTTCCTCACTTCCGCCCACTTCCTTGAATCCAAACAGCCCCTGTATTTGGCAAAGCTCTGCATGCACAGGAATTTGCACATTGGTGCTCATTGGACAACCCCACAGTCAGGTACAAACTTTTTATCGCCAGACCGTGCAGTCGACGTTCCTTCCTTGTGTCGGACTGACTGTAAAGTTTTTGTTTTCACGTCCGATTATCTCAAGTTTAGGTATAGTCATTTTCGCACTACATGTCAGTTCCATCTCCTTGGCCATTGGATTCAGGTGTCTCAAACAGTACTTCTATTCACAGATTCCAAGCTACTAAGTCTAATCATTTCGAACTGCCTGTCAATTCCATCTCCTTGGCCATTGGATTCAGATGTGTCAAGCCGTGCCTCCTATTCACAAATTCCGAGCTTGGTTTATGCAATCAATCAGCATAAAAATGTAGCCCGGAAAGCACATGTATTTCAGCTATATCCTTTCCAACTAAAATATGGTAAAGTTTGTCGAAATGAGAAAGAAAGCAAGTGTAAGGTTCACATGCATCAAAGAGATGGTCCTGGATCTCTGAGGTCATAAGGCTCATAACTATATAAAGAACAAAGCACAAGATAGCATCAGAATGAAGGATGTAAGGTCATTTTAACAAGTGACAAGTGTTACAGATATTGTGGCTGGTATTTTCTATGTAAACAAGTTATACCGCTTTTAAGTCCACACATTGAAGCCTTAGCAAATAGGGATTAGGCAGATATTATATATTTTGAAACTCCAGCAACAGAATTTGGATATCAAGGACAATGGCCCAAAACATTAAACTGAGAGTGAATGCATTGTTCTTCGTTGGACAGAGTAATAATACACAACAAGAAATATACAGGTGGGAAGGAATCAAACTGAGGCGAGGAGCCAAAACATGACAACAGAAGACATGGCAATCAACAGCCACGTAACAAAAGCCAGCACTATGGAGATCTCGTACCTGCTGCACGCAAACTGGGAAAATGTTCGGCAGAAATCTACATCCCTTGCAAACAGTACTGTCACACCTGCAGAAGAGCATGCTGCAGCAAGTGACAGAGTTGCTGTTACCTGGAATAGGTTAAAATTCTTTGCTTCAGTGCCAGCAAAGAGTAAAACAATAATCAAATATAACATGGCATTGCTGCTAAAATAACTCCACATGAAGTACAATCTTCAATCATGAAACTCCATTTACGGGAAACTTCTTGAAGACTGGGAATAAAAATTCTTTAATGCTTTAAAATACTTGACAAAAGAAAGGTCGTAGAGGTAATCAAGATTATTATTACAGGTAACCAAGATTACTATTACTTTGGATTCATCCCCTTCAAGTTTTTAATTCTAAGTGGATTAAAAATTTGATAGATATGTTCTTCGTTATCAATAAATATTTCAGCTAAAGCTAGTTGGGTGTTAAAACCAACGGATGTGACAATCCAGTCTTGCGAGGAGCTCCTTGGATAGAAAGATCTTTCCTTTATCAGGTTATGACTAGTACAGCCATCACTAAATGGCTTTGCCTTGCTTCCGAATATCTGAAGACAATACACCAAGCATGTAAGAGAGATGGACTGGTCAAAAATAGCAAATCTACTTATATGGATAAATGACAATCGTAACTATAATTTACAAAAGTAGTATGGATATGTTGGGGTCACTATCTAATGAGTTGATGTCGTAAGTCATCCTCTCTTGGCAAATGCTAGGTGCAATGTGCAAGAAGTGGAGAATCTTCTCACGAAGGATGAAATGAGAGCAAGAAAGTGCTTGTACAACAGTTTGTTTTTTCTTTACTTCGACTATTTATCAATTACTTTATGATACCTTTGCTTTTATTTTCTCTATCCATGAACCTCTTTATCTATTAGCGAAGGAAAATGACTGAGAAAAGTTGCTTCTTTCTGTCCAATGAATTTTGAAGGGCCCTTTATTTCTCTTTAAATCCAAAAACAATGTAAACACCAGACCTCAGGAATCACAATAGCACCTATCGCAAGGGTCCTAAGTGCCGAAAAGACCAATACCACATTGGATGTCTGAGAAATAGGCAGAGGGTTGAATCCTTTGATTTTACAAGAATGCCACCTCGTAGGTGTTATGTTCATTCTGGGATGTAAGACAAACCCGATAGTACAGAAGGAAAAGCAACAGAACATGCAGAAAATAAGACAGATCTTTTGATGAGGTAGCATTTGCTCATATGCTGATATTTTCTGTGCATACACTGTAAAAGTCACAAGAAAGGAGAAGAAAGAAACATGCTAGACCATTGAAACAAGGCACAGAACAGGAGAACCATGAATCAATCTAGAGAGGCAAAAGAGAAAAAAAACAATTGCAATTCACAGAAAGAGGCTAAGTTGTAACACTCTTATTGTGAGCAACCAACATTGAAACAATCCAACCAGCTAAAAGAGAGAAGTGAATCTGATGACACTAACTTTCTAGCACGCAAGTGTCACTGAAGCACAGTGGTAAAGCCTTCTTGCAATTGACAAGAGGTCTGAATTTAAATCCAGCTAACACCAAGCTACAGCCTAGCCTTCACGGAACCAAAAAAAAGTGTCAACCGTCAAGATAGAGAGCACGACTCCCCCCTAACATAACTGACCCGTAATTCTATAGTCTTTAGGTCTGGGAAGATTGGCAATGTACAATTTGATTCTTTGGCTTGAATTGTTCTTTCACATTATTGACCAGGAGTTCTACCATCTTTTAGGTCTAGGGTGATGTAAAATGTTGGAGATCACAATCTACTTCAATCAAATAGAAGAAGAAAACTAGGGTTTGAGAAAATGAACAAAGAAATACGAAAAAAGACGAGAACCTGATAAAATTTGGGCTTCACACCCCTAACACAAGATCGAGCTTCACACTCCTTATACCAACCTCAAAATCACACGAACTCAGATCTCAAGAAATTAACTGAAAATTTTTAGATTTATTCATTGAATCATTCCATTAGAGAGGTTTTGAGGCCAATTTAAAGACTTTACAAAATTCAGTTCCCAGAATATAACTGATGTAGTACTAAAATTCAAAAGAAAAGAAAACAACTAAAATAAAGCAAAATAGATAACCATAAACTAAAACCAAAGGAATGCAACACGTCATCTTTTAGTGTAGACTCGCTCAAACGGTGTGATGCCCTCACCATTTCCCCCGGGGTGAAGAAAACTCGACCCCGTCGAGTGCACGCCCCCATACGAAGCAATTCAATCAGGCCATGGAGTTGATTGGGAACCCACGATCTTGCATCAAGTCTAAACCAAGATAGTAGAGGTGGAACTGGCCTTTGTGATGGACCAGCTGCAGTCGATAGTAGATCTGAAAAGGCATATGCATTAGAAAGAGTCGAATCTGCCCCACTAAAAACCGAACTGATACCGAGATTCTATGGGATATCTAACTCATCAGTAATGAAAGTAATCCTTCTCAGAACTCTAGAAGGATATATACATCAAGCACTCAGAGTTCTGAGAGAGAACATCACATAGTGAATCGTAACCAGCATTTTTAACTACAAATTCATGCAAGATACTATGTGGATAGGCAGCAAATTTATAAACATCACTGCACATTGTTATGTGTCTATGAATCTCATCATGTATTTCGGGCAAATGCAATTCAACAAACTCACTAGGGGCCTGTTTGTTTTACTGCAAGTAGCCGCAAGTCGTAAGTCGAAAAATAAGAATGGAAAAAGTGAACTGTGGTAGGGAAAATATATTGAATTTTACGGTGTTTGGTTGTTAATGTGAAAATGTAAGTGAGAAAGTATATTGTGTTTTACGGTTTTTTGTTGGTAGTGTAAAAGTGTAAGTGAAAAAGTGGACCACAAAATTAATTGTAACAGTGATTAAAATATTACAAATATTAATCTATTATTGAAATTAAAATGTATTATTAATTTTAATATATTATTTATAATAATATTATTATTAAAATATTATTATTAGTAGTAAAAAATTAATAAAATGTTAGCTAAACAAATAATTATAAAATTTTAAGAAAATTTAAAGAATACTAATAAAATTTTAAGAATAAAATAAAATATATATTAATAAAACCTTAAAAACAATTAAAATATTATTATATTATTATAATATTTTAAGATTACAAAATATTATAAAGTTTTATTATAATATTAAATTTTATTATAATTTTAATGTAATAGTATAAAATTATAAAATTAACAAATTAAAATATAATTATAATACTAAATATAATAATATAATAATATAATGATAAAGTATATTATAATATAAATAAAGTAAATATTTATATAATAAAATTAAGTATATAGTAATCTTATACTAAAACATAATATTGTTATATTAATAAAATATTAAAATATTAAATAATTTTAAGAAATTTGGTATAAATATTAATAAAATATTAAATAACAATATTAAATTAATGTATAAAATATTAAATATTAAAACAATATTAAAATAATAAAAAGCGAAAGATAAAAAATAAAAAAAATTATTAAATAAAAAAATTAAGTACTATTAAAAATTAAAAATATTAAATATTTAATAATACTAAATTATATATTAATTATCAAGTAACTGCTTTAAACTGCAAGTGTACTACAAGTGAGATTTACATGACCACAAAATTAATTGTAGCAGTTGCATGTGAAAAAATGTGAATGTGAAAGTGGAACCACAAAATTAACTGCAGCAACTGTAAGTGAGAAAATGAGGGTGATATTTTGCAAGTTGTTTTGCAGCAAAACAAACAACGAAAAATGAAAAAGAGATTTTATGACATGCAGTTTTACGAGTTGCTACTCAAAACAAACACACCCTAGATAAAACTCCTACATTACAAAAAATGAGATATATATAAGTTTCCCCAGAGAACGTACATCGAACACCTCTAATGGTATAACATTATTAGGATAGACAGAAGTCTGACGAAACTCAAGAAAGAACTCCAAACAATCACTATAAGAAAAAAAACACAAGGATTAACCTGACAAACAATAAGAATTAACCCTAAAGACTCACTAGTATCGACACTAGCAGCAACTATCTCGTGCTCAATATCTTTCTCTATTGTAGGTGTAGAAAGTGAACATTTAACGCCATGTGAGGGTGTACTAGACTCAACTAATGCATCCTTAACGTCACTGATACTTTCCTCATGAATCTCATCAAGTGTGAGTGTACTAAACCTTATTGACTCATCAACATTACTAGTAACTTCAGAAACAATGTGGACATCCTCGATGATCCTTGAATTATCAATATCATCAACAAACACAATATCAATATGTAGACTCTTCGAGGGACACTGGTAATCGTAATGTCCAAATTCTCCACACTTAGAACACTTGATCGAGGGGCACTCGTAAGCATGGTGTCAATATCCCTCACACGTAAAACATCGCTTTCTGGTTTTAAAAATGAATCTTCTATTTAAAGATGCTCTAAGAGACAATTCTAGCTCTAAAGCTAAAAGAAACGTCTCTTTGACAGAGTTTATGACATGTAAAATCATCTCTCTTTTGAAATCAAGTCCCTAATCGTTATAAAACATATATATAGTAGAAAAATGGTCTATCTGAAAGCCACATCTAAATACAAGCTCCTCAAATTTAATCCTATACTCAGTAACAGAAAAGTCACCCTGACGTAGATAAAACAACGCTTCTAAAAATTAGGCTTTATAAGGAGAGGGAATAAATTTTTCCTTATTTTTTTCTTTCATTTCATCCCACGTCTCTATAGGTCTGGCGTATTTCTCGCTAGTTGTCTTTTTACGGTAATCCAATAATCCTGAGCTCAATATTTTAGTTTTTGCTTAGCAAATCAGACTCTACGGTCATTAAAATATTCATACAAATCAAAATAATAGTTCATATGTGCTATCCAATCATAAAATCGTGAGGGTCATGTTTACCATAAAAATCGAAAGGTGTTACGTTGCTCTTTCGTTAGACTTCTCTCCTAACAACACGCCAATCATAATAATTACACTCTCTAGTGTGATGTTGTGAATCTGTGTTTCATGACTCTAGAAAACGCCTAAATCTCGTGCTAAACTCAGACATATTTAAAGATGATTATGTAAAATTCTTAGCCTAGGACAGACTGCAATGCAATACAAATAAGCGGATGATTATGTAAAATTCTTAGACTCAAACAAAACTAAATGCATGCACTAAATGATGAAAGTTACAATCTTAAAGGCTAAATCTTTATATGCAAGAAAATGTAATCTTAAATGATGATGTTAAGTAACTGACAAATGAGATCAATAAACATCAACAATTATGCATGATAAACTACAAATAAATGCACAATTCCTAAAATTTGCAAGAAATGAACAATTAAAAAATTGGATCGAATTACGATATCACCTGAGGTGAGTAGTTCACGCTCAAACATAAGTCATGTAAGAGTATTTAGACAATTCTCCACAACTAATTGCTGAAAATCTTGCACAAAGTTCTAGAACGGTGGATGGGAGCGATTGGACGAAGACTGGCAAGAAAACAGCTCAAAGCAGATTTGAAACGGGCTTCGAAACACTTAAAACCCTTTAACGGGTCTGGCTGATGCCTATCGAGTTAGTTCAGTTCTAGGATCCTGCTCGGGATGGCTCAGATCTGAGCCGTCAGCTCAGGTCGGCTTGGGTCTGGTCGTCCGCTCAGATCGGTTCGGGTCAGTGCCGGCGAGTTGGGCCGGCTTGAGTCGACGCGGTTGTCTCAGGTCGGCGTCTTTGACTAAGGCGGCTCGAGTCGGGTCGGGTAAGCCTTGAAACGAGCTGACTTTTGAAGCAGAACCCGATTGAATCTGAATCCGAATTAAACCTGATTGGATCTGTGCTGATGGTGGCTGTTGGTGGCTCTGTAGAAGCGCAGCGGTGAAAGTTGGTTGTTAGCAGCGTCGATGGCGAGAGGTTCTGACAGTGAAGTCCTGATCGAGGGCGAAGTCGATGATGAGGTCGGCGGCATTGGAGTTGCTCGAGAAAAGGCTGGCAGTGATCTCGTGGCGGTTGAAGACGAGAGATCTAGTCGATGGTGATGAAATTTGGCTGAAGGCAGGGAGATCGGAGATGGAGTTGCAGCGGCTGGGGAGACGATGGAGTTGCAGCGGTGACAGGCTGGATCTGTGAGGAAGTTGTCGGTGAGGAAGATCTCATCTCGACGAAGATGGCGGCGAGATGGAGATGAAGATGTGGTGAGGTCGTTGGCGTGGCGACATCAATGCGGTGACGACGTCGATGTTGTGATGATGGAAGTCAAATTGATGAAGGAAATCTGGAACAGTAGTCGATGGCTAGGAGCTCTAGTTGTCAATGTCAGAGGTGGAGTTAGGGAGAGGAAGGGGTCGGCGGTATTGTCAACAGTCAACGGCGAAGACGAAGGTGATGGCGGCGTCGGCACGTCCTTGTGACGACACAGACAAGGCGACGAGGGTAAGGAGAAGATGATGGGAGGTTGACAGTGCTGCTAGGGCTAAGGTTAGGGTTTTGGGTGTGGGGTGAGAGAGAGAAGGGAGATGAATCGTAATTTTTTTTGCGGGATCAGATCTAGGGTTTTAGATCTAGGTTTTTTTTTCCCCAACAAGCTATAGTTTGGAGAAACAGGCTAGGGTCTGGGGAAAAGAGAGCTAGGGTTTTGGATTTTTTTAGAATGGATATAGAAAAAAATTGAAGGAGATTGAAAAACTAAAGCTCGAATACCAAAATGGTGTTAAATATTAGGGATTGCAATCTACTTCAATCCAAATAGACGAGGAAGAACTAGGGCTTAAGAAAATGAACAAAGAAAATACAAAGAAAACAACTAAAATAAAGCAAAATACATAACAATAAACTAGAACCAAAAGAATGCAGCACGCCGTCCTCCAGTGTAGACTCGCTCAAATGGCATAATGCCCGCATCATGGGTTGACTGAGAATGTACAATTTGATTCTTTGACTTGAATTGTTCCCCCACATAATTGATCCGGAGTTCTACAATCTTAAGGTCTTAGGAGATTGGGAATGTACAATTTGGTTCTTTGGCTTAAATTGTTCCTCAAACTCCCATGCAACTTATACAATCTCATTATCATACCCTTATTCCAGACCTTTTTCTAGTCTAGTTCTCGTAGTCTAGGAGAAAAAATTTGGGTTTAATTCTGTAGTCTATATTAAACTGCATGAACCACATCACATGGCAGGTTCCCAGCTGCAACAGACCATATGGCAGGAACTTGAATTGTTCCTGAAAGTCCCATGCAATTTACAGTAAATCTCATAATCATACCCCTTGTCTTGACCTTTTCATAATCCAGAAGGGAATCAGTACTTGGGTGCACAAGATCAAACTGCATGAGCCATATGGCAGGTTTCCCAGCCGCGCTGGACCTTCTAAGTTTCACGGCAGGTCAATCCTTTGCCCAGTATTTTTTTTAGCCAGAACCAGCTCAAAGATCTATATCAGACCCTACCAACTCAGTATTCTGTGGATAGATTTTGTATCCTTAAACTTTGATGTATTCCGTGAGTGGGAGAGTGCCTTAGATGTACTTCTTATCGTTCCATTTTTATTGTAGAATTGCTTAACTGATGACTGTGTATCAACTGTTTACTGAAACACGAGGGAATTTGATATCATCATTTTTTTTGAAAAAGAAAGAACAGAAAAGAAAAGAAAAGAAAGAAACATGATTTGAAAACTCAGTATTGGCATGTATCAATCGTAGGTTTTTGGTATATCAGTGTATCAATCGTAGGCTTTTGGTATAAATCTCAGTATTGGTATTTGTATCAATCGTAGGTTTTTGGTATATCGGTAATCTCAGCCATTTGGCAGCTCTTTCGTCTTGTCATATCAGCAAATATCGGCATGACAAACAAGCAAACAAGCTGTATTCATTGCAAAAAACATTACAGCACAGCTGACCACAAAGAATAATCGTGAAGATCAAATCCTCATTAGCTCTACAAGAAACTTAATCTAATCTACCTCCAACTGATAAAATAAGAATTGCACTAGAAGGAAAAGTTAAGTCAGATCAAGTGCCTTAAGTGAGAGCAAATGAATTTAACAGCAGGAAAGGTAGTTTTGTACAAGTAATAGATGAATATGAAATCCAAAGAGAAATCTGCATGATATTCATTATAAGACAATCGATGAAAGTCTCTAATAGTCTAACAGAACAGATTATAGATGAGATTGATCATGTGAGGAAACAAGGCCCACTATTTAGAAACCAATGGCATGAAAGTTCCCCAACAATTCCTATTTACTTTCACGCATGCACGTACTTCAAGAAATAAACAAGTCACTCAACTCTCTGCATAAAACCATAAAGGTAAAGGATGAAATTTAGTTACCCAGTCCCCAACCACGAACAAGCTTACTAAAACAGGATTGTGAAGATCTCTTTTAATTCTTAAAGCATAGACATCAAGACAGGCGAGACCCAGGCTCCATAATACTTGTAGTCCCATGGAAGCAATCAAGTAGCTGCATACAGAAGATAATATTTTAAAGCATGCAATGCTAAATCATATATTAGGAAAGAAAAAGTAAACAGAAGCCGCAGACAACTTTGTTTAATAATCAGCAAAATAAAAGCACTACAAGGCTGAAGGTTGTAATGTTCTATATTGTTTTAATATAGCACTTGATTTAGTCATGTATATATAAACAAGAAATTCTAATACAGCATAAGCCTGGATGCGAATATAGTTCGATACAATTGCTTCCACCACTAATCCAATCAGTGCAAGGCTTTGACACAAGGCCTAAACCTCAAATATTGCATATGCAAAAGTAACACACGGTTTTCTCAACTAAAAATAGCGAAGTCACTGGGAATAGACAACAAAAACCTTTGTCCCAAAAAGGGGGATCAGGTTGCTCCAAGGTTGCCAATGATGCATTAGAACTAATCCAGCATCCACAAGAATTAGTTGCATGAAACTCTCAACATCATGTCACATTCTCCATTTCTTTGTAAATAGCTAGCAAGTCACCAAATTTTGAGCTGTTAATTAAAGCATATGGATGTCTCCAGAGACAACACACTATAGGAAATGAATATTTCAGAGCAAATTGGCAAATAACAAACCTTTCCTCGAGAAAAGAAAAAAAGTGGAACCAGACACCAAACAGGGGTATAAAGATAGGTAGGAGTAAAAAAGGAGGGAAGAAAAGGAACAGAACAAATGGGCATGTATATAGTAGACTTGTGAAATCAAAACTTAAAAGCTAACTGAAGCCTATGAACAGTAGCTAAGTAATAAAGCACCAAGTAACTCTCCACAGATTCTCTGTGGCTCCGTGCAACTGAAAAAAGCCTCGTCTTATTTAGGGGGAAAATGAACTTTTAGACAAAGAAAAAAACAGTTGATATCCGACCTTAAAACAACTCAAGGAAGAGAAACCAACATATTATATCAACCAAACGGCTAGGACAATTGGTTAATTTCACTATCTCCTAAAGTACCTTTCTTTCAATTCCTGGAAATTCATATCTGTATCGTGCAGTTATATATTTTATATGAACAAAAGGCTCAAAGCCCTACTTCTTTCTTTATTGCATGCCTTTGATTAAGTGATTGCAGAACATCAGGTACCTACACAGATATTGGGTCAAACTCATAAAATCAACAAGGTTCTTATCGTTAATGCCCACAGATGTTCATCATAGTCAGTTTCCAATATACCCTGGTACCTGTGTGCGCTAACAGAAGAGTGCTCCAAACAATAGTTATAAGTTCAGAAAAGTGGCTTACTATCATTAATGATAGTAATTTTGGATTAGGTATTTAATTTAAAACAAAAGAGTGTGATCGTCATCAAAAGGGAAAAAAACTGATGCCAACAATTTTTTTTGGTAACTTTGAAAACCAAAACAATCAAAATATTGCATAATCGAGCCTCCAATTTCGGGAAGTGCATTTCCTACTAAAATAGTTCAAAGTGCCTTATGTTTACAGAATGATTCATTTCTTTCCTCAAACATTCTTTTTGCTTAAACTCTGATATTCAGTATATGTACAACAGTACAAACAAATACAGTAAGATACGTCCATAGCTGTAAGAGAACCTCTTTTTCACTCTAACTAGCAAAAGCCCATAAGGTCCCTGATTTATCAAACTTAACAGAGGCAAAAAATCCTCGTAGCTCGTAAGGCTTGATTCAGGACAAAACTTTCATCTAGCGAAGTTGTCATTCCCACTGCGACTTAATGCAAATATGCTCTTTTATGTTGCAAAAGTAGTACAGTGAGATCGTTTAAACTACCAAAAGAAAGAAGTCTTTCATTTAGAAAAGATTTGCAAAAAATAATTTAAACATTAAAATAGAAGGGCTTGCCACGCAGAAAGACTAAGTTAAGTGGCTCGTTTACTTGCAATCATATTTAGGTTTTTTGTTGTATTCGCCCTAATTAACCAAGGCAATTAATTTACTAGAGACAATCCATTAAAGACCTTATAAATATGAGACGACAGAAACCATGCTCCCCTTTCACGCAGACAAGAAACATAGGCCTTGTATATGTTTCTTACCTTTACCGGTCAGTACCTTCCTTGATCATGAAACATATAACCATCTCCTGTCTAATGCAAAGCTAAAGAATGCAGCCAGTTTGGAGAACATGACACATTTTCTACTGTTGAAGCACACTATTATAGTTATGTTTATCGTGTGAATTGGACTGCGTTAGTTCAGTTGAGCACTTAACCAGAACAAAATTGTGATAATAAAGTTGGACCCAAAACAAAACAACGTACATACCAAAAACCTGAAATGGATCAATCTAGCTGGTTCAGAACTTCCAATCAAGTTCTAGTTTCTTTGTTATTGGGAAAAATGAAGGTATTTAGGAAAAAAGAAGGTATTTAAAAAGAATTAACCCTGCAAAAGTATGTCTGTTTAAATAATAATTCATATATAACAGTATTAATCATTAAAAAAGGAAACATAGAAAAAGAAAAAGCTTAAATTGCAGCCGTTTTATGCTTTTAGTTCAGCTCAGATTGAAGCTTATGCATTGACTAACTGGGTGAATTCAGAGGGATGATCGGATGCTATAACTATATACTACATGAAGCTTATATTATTACATAAGGGTTTGTTCTCAGGTTGGATCAGGCAAACTTATACCCTAACCCAGAAGCAATCAGGCTTAATTGTTCTCAAATATTTGGAACTGGATATGGACCAAAAATGCTAATAAACTGACGTGTTGGGTCAATTTTCATGTTGACCAGATCCAAAGCTGCATGCCTGACTTGAATTATCTGATATATGTCGAGGATGGGAGATATAGGCCGGATGGTATTGGGTGATCGACCTAGTGCAGCAATATCACAAGATTAGCAATAAAAGTTACTTCTCATCATCTTTATTTTGAATCTCGCTAATACAGCAGCTACCTGTGCCAGTGATGCATGGAACATATACAATTGCCAGTGATCCATTTCAAAATGCATGTACATAAACAAATACTAAATCCCATTATTTCTCTTGCATTTCTGAAATATCTTTCATATCCAAATTATACAGAAGAAGCACAGTTAGCAAGCCCTGTAATCATATTCTTCTTCAGTTCTTCTCAACTTCTCTCATTTACAAATTCATCAGGTGAGTTTTCTCTATTTCCAGTCAAAACACATCCGACAAGCCAATGATAGAGTACTAGGACAACATGCAAGCATCTGCGTCCAAGTTATTCTAATACATCATCAAGACGAAATTTTGATTTTAAAACCATGCCCCTATGAGATCCAAAAAATAACAGCAAACAGATCACAGACAATCAAATATATACAAGTTCAGAAACTCAGCATAATCAAACGCAAAGAACCAGTTAAAAAAAAGAGGAAACAAAAACGGAACATTTGAAAGAAAACGAGGGCAAAATTCTATTACCAGAAGGCAGTGTAGTTGGAAAACCCAAGAGCTGAGACCATGACCCCGATCGAAGCGCCTGCGAAAAGACATTGGCCCAGTCTCAGCAGCAACCCACTCACAGTCCCGGGGCTCCCCACCAGCACCTTCATCCTCTTCGAGTCCCCTCAGGGACCCTTGAAGAAACCCTAATTTCGCCCAAACTCCACAGATGTCTCCGAACAAGAGCGCTGAAATTCGATTCCTCAAATGTGAACGGGGTTGGCGATACCCGAAAACTCTCCCTCCCTCTCTTCTCTCTGTCTCTCTCTCTCTCTCGATTCCAAGCTTGAGTGATTTTGATTTCCTTTGAGGAGCAGGTCGGGTTTGGTGGATTGATTGAGGGATTAAAAAACATTAAAAAATTCAAAAAAGAGTGCTTTATTACAGCAGACTAAAATAAAAAAAAATACTACAATAGTCAAATGTCAGGGTAGCTGGTCCCCCTCGTCCACGCAAGTCTTGCGTCGGGAGTTTAAACACACTCCCAATCTTGTGTTTCTGCAGCCCGATGAGACAAGGAGGAGAAGAGAGTGAGTGACTGTTCCAAAAAATAGGCGGCTATTTAGCAGGGGATTATCTTTTGTTGTCTCTTTACCGTATGCCTCTTTTCCATCTACGTGATAGCTGCCCCGATTATTAAAAAAGAAAGCTCGGAGGAATCATTGGGGGCACATTTCTTCACTTTCAGGCTGTTACGGTTAACTTTGTGGTCATGTAAATGTCATTTATAGTAAGTTATAAGTCAAAGCAATTAATTTTTTGATCACTTGCATTCTAATTACAGTCTAAAATTTTTTTATAATTAATTTTTATTTTAATATTATTTTACAATCAATTTTGTGGTGAATCTTTTCACTTTCGCTTCTACATTACTAACCAAATATTGAAAAATATAATATCCATTTTATTTTTACTTTCCAATTATTAATTAAATATCGAAAAAAATACACACAAATTCTTATTTTTTAAAAGAAAGAAAATCTACTTCTTCACTTCCCTCCACTTCCTTGAGTCTAAACAGCCTAGAGTTCACGGGTTGCACAACATGCAATCCCATTGTGTCCTGTTGATGCACGGTCTTGACTTACCCACAGGAGGACCGAGATCCAACAACGTTGCTGCATGTGAATCCAAAGCAGACCATTCCTGCTGGCATCACATCGATGTTGTCCGATGGAGCTGAACAGGTTTACCACAGCAGCAATACAGAGATATAATAATGTGATCAAGAAACTTCCCAACAATAAAGTAATTAGTTTTTATTTTTCCTAATTAACTCAACTGCCGAAAAGATTCACCAACAACTTTCATGGAGCAAACCCGAGACCTGTCAGGCCCACGTCAGGGAGAGAAGAAATATCCGTGTTGCGGTGTTCGAATCGGTGAACTGGTTGTATTCTATATACATGTACCTCCCGATGTGAACAATCAAATATTCAAATGTATCCAACCGTGGTCATGTTAGCTATGTTGGTAATGTTGCTTGGAAGTGCCTTTTTTGTGGAATGTTTTCTTAATTTCCTTATCCTTACCGGCATTGATTTGTCTTGCTGTAAATTCCATTTGGAATGTAGAATGAGACTATACCTTCTTCTAGACACAAATGCTTGTTGCTTCTAATCTGTTTGGCTGTCATAAGTCGTTAGTCACAAACTCTTTTACTAAATGAGTTTCATGCAAGTAAGTTTTACTGTGTTTGGTTGGTGATGTAAAATTGTAAGTGAGAAAGTATATTGTACTTTACGGTGTTTAATTGTCTAATGTGTAAGTCGTAAGTGAAAAAGTTAAGCACAAAATTAATTGTTTGGTGATTTAAAAAATGAATAATTAAAAATAAAATTAAAATTAAATAATAAAAAATAACATTAAAGCAAGAATAATAAATATAAAAATATTAAATATTAAATATTAAAATTTAAATTAAAAATTAAATATCAAATAATTACAAAAAGTAATTTAGATTTATTAAATAATTAAAATATTAAATAACTAAAAACTAGATTTATTAAAAATTAATATATTAAAAATTAAAATAGTAAATATTAAAAATTTAATATATTAAACATTAAATAATAAAAATTATCTAATAATCAAAACTTATTAAATTTATATTAAATATTACTGATCTATAAATAAAGTAATAATTAAAATTAAGTGAAATGCATTATATTAATTTAGTAATAAAAAATTAATCTAGTAAGGAAAAGATTCTAATATTAAAAATTATTGAATTATTAATAAAACTTTAATCTAATAATTATATGTAATCTAATAATTAAAAAATTCTCATAATCTATGAAGATAAATCTAATAATAATCTAATTACAATTAATTATCACCAATACAAATTTACATGCCCACAAAATTAACTGTTTCTGCTACAAGTGCGCCGTAATTGAATTTTGTATGACCACAAAATTAACTGTTTGTATTGCAAGTAAATCGTAATTGGAATGCAAATGTATTTTATGACTTATGATCCAAACAAATGTCATAAGTCGTAAATCACAGGAGGCATTTGTGACTTACAATATTTTACGATGAAACAAACACACCCATAAGCTTAAAGAGATCTAATAACATTTTCTACTATAGAATGCATCAAAACAAACTTTTCCGTGTATACAAGAAATATCAGGTACGATAAGAGATGAAAAAAAATAACCCAAAATCTTAAGCCTCACATACAAGAGGAGTATTGAATATAGTAAAGAAAGCTTAACACCAAATACTTTCTGAGAAAAAAATTTAACACCAAATAACATTTAGAGGAAAGCAGGTTAGGTGCAGGAATAGATCTGACAACTAATCAATATCACCGATCTAATTGGCCAGGCTGGTGAATATCAGGTGGGAGGTTTTCTGTTCAGTAAAACGTTTCTTAATTACAAAACCACCTTTCTTGATTAAACACCAATTAGATTAGTATTAGTTAGTCTCAATATATAGTAATATTTATGAGCATAAATATTTCAGCATAACCCTTGTATAAAGAATGTTAGTTCACTTATACAACAATTGGAGTGAACGCATGTAGCGAGTCTCCTTAAGACAATTACGTCCCCCGCTTCAATGCTAACGGGTTAGTGGATGCTGGTCTCCCAAGATACCGTACGGTCGAACCGTAGTTAATCAGTACCTTTACAGGATTTCAATGCAGCATGACAAAGACAAATTTCAGGCAAATTTCAGGGTGAATATTTGTCTTAACTTTGGAGGATATCCACTGTGGAGAAAGGAGGGAGATAACAATTATATTTAAAAAACTTTTGAATTTTCTAAGCCTTCTTTCAGAAAGAGACCCGCTATAGCACCAAACCCATGTGACCCGGTTCCAAAAGAACTAGGCCGGGTTGGATCCACGTCCATGCCCCGTGCCCTAAGCCAGACGGGCGGCGGCGGCGCGCGCATGTAGGCACGGTTTCCCCCCAATCACGCGCGAAAACTCCAAGTACCCAAAGGACACACCCTTTGTTCTCATTTTCCTCTATTTATATACTTTAGTTGTTCATTCCATATTCAATATGAAACTAAATGCTTTTAGCTACTTTTAGTCCCCTTTAACTTTTGAACCAGGTGAACTTTAGACTTAAGTATCTCATTCATTCTAAAACGGAATTAAATATGTAAATATATCACGTTCATCCTCAATGGAAGGAGAACACATTCCAACCATTATCCGTTGATTCTTATCAACGGATCTCGCCTTAATTCAGATCTAAGATTCACTGCTTAATTCTTCATTTTCCTAACAAAGCACACACAGAGCAGAATTATATTGAATAAATGGAAAAGTGAAATAAAAAAGTACAGAAAGGCGTCAAAATGTTCATATGTAGGTGTGGTGGATAAAAACTTACTTATCGTGGATCGATTCACTACAAGTGAAGTTCAAACGCTCCCTGAAAAATGTTATCTGTCAGAGCACACAGAAGAAGAAACACCTTCCAGGTTAGCCTAAGATCCTCTGACGTAATAATTAGTAGGTGGAATGGTAGGGAGGACCGTCACGAGGAAACTGTCAGTGTTATTGAGAGATAGATCGTGCAGAGAAAAACTGCAAGTGTGTTGGTGGCAGAGAACTGGCAGAAGGTAACTGCTAGTGTATCTCTACGAATGTATATGTGTATGCTCTCAGAATTAGGGAAGCAATCCCTTTCTCTTAGGAGATAGAGGATCATATATATCCGACAAAGACCAGTCGTGGAGGCGAAATTGTAGGGCTGCTATAACTACGCAATTTTCACGTGCTGAATTTGTTGTAACGGCTGTAATTGATAGCGCTGGTTAATAAGATTGCATGCCAGAAAATTTATCATTGTTCATAACTGCTTAAGCTGAAAGAGACGTTACATGTTATGAACGTTAGAATGAGTTGCATAACAGCATGGGAGATCTTGGTGGATTGATATTCGGGGTTTCTGACTTGGGTCAGAGACTTTCAGAATATGAAACACTTCGAAAAGGTAAAGATCTTGGAGTGGTGAAAGACGACCTCGGGATGGAAGGATCTTTGAGACGGAAAATAACCTCGGAAAGATCGAATGTGGCGGAGGCTGGATGTGACGGAGGCTGACTTGGGAAAGCTGGATGTGGTGAGGCTAACTTCGAGAAAGCTGGATGTGACAGAGACTTCGGTTAAAACTCTAAGAGTCATGGACTTCTTGGAAAAAGTTCTCTGTAGCAAGAACACGTATCATCATCCTGAGGGTCAAATTTTAACCATTACAGTAGATCAATAATTTATTTAATCTATTTTTCTGAGAAAAGGCCATATTGTGCCATCCAATTTTTTCCTTAAAAACTAAAAGACCAAGGGTAAACATTTGAAAATATCGATTATATTATTTAATTTTCAAAATTGAATTAAAATTCAAAAACGAATTATTTCCTTGTCTTCTCCGTTACAAAAGTATGGAGAGCATCTTTTTGCAGGCGCAGCAAGAAAAAACAAATCGAATTCTACAAAATTGCAGAGCATCTTTTTGCCTGCACCGCAAAAAAACAAAGCGGATCCAGAATCCAGTGACAAAAAAGCGGTCCGCGTCGGCCCAGCAACCAAAAGACAAGGCCCAGTGACGGCATCGCACTCGTAATATTTAACACGCCCTCTCCTCTATTTATTCTCCCCTCACGTTGGATTTCCATCTAGCTCTCTGTCTCCTCTCTCTCTCTCTCTCATATATCGACTCTCCAGTCTCCACTGAATTTGGGATTCTTATCTCTCAGCAATGGCTAGGTTTTTTGAACTCAACACCGGTGCCAAGATCCCGTCGGTGGGGCTCGGGACGTGGCAGGCAGCCCCCGGTGTCGTAGGAGATGCTGTCGTCGCGGCCGTCAAGGTTCTTTCTTTTTTCTAGGCTTTTCTAAATTTTTTCCCCTCGCGATTGACGCTTGTTTAATTAAGATCGCACATTTCTTATTTTCTTAATTTGTTTTATTGATTAATGTGTGATTATGTTGGGCGCAGGCTGGATACAGGCACATCGATTGCGCTTCAGCGTACAACAATCAGAATGAGGTAATTTGATTTTCTGATAACATCATTATTCTTATTATTTTTTTTCTTTTTTCTCCCCCTTCACCTTTAATTTGTTTATGTAAGGAGAGAACAGTTGGTACTTGTTTTAGTTCATTGATTGTGGAAACGTATTGTAGTTTGTAAAGGTTCCAAGTATATTGAGGAAAGGATAATGGAGAAACTTATAAAAGATGTTGCACTTTGGGTTGAAAAGACCAATGACAATCTATTTTTTTACTTGATTTTAAAGAAGATGCATAAATTTGTTATGCTTGGGCTTGAACTGGATATGTTATTGGTACACTCAAAGAATTATGTAAAGCCGATGACACTTCGCAAAGTATAATTATATTGCAGAATGTATATATATATTAATTTAGTAAGTCCGACACAAGTTGCTTTATTAAATGTTCTATTTGCATTTTTTGGGGGAATAAATCTGAAGCAAATAAGTTGAAAATATGTTTTAGTTAGAGATAAGAGTTATAAGACATTGGGCCAATCCCAAGGGTTTCCCTTTTTGAGGGTAAAGTTGTTGGAATTTAGAAAGATGTATAGGGCATGTAAGACCTTAGAGGCTCCAATTGATTCTCTTAAACACTGAAGAAAATGGAGGGCAAGGCTTAGGATAATGTGACATGGAAATATGAGCTGCAGAAATCATATGCGGTGATGTGCCTCTTAAAGAAAATTTACAGAGATTTTGTGCCTCCAAGACACAATATTTGTGACAAGACTTTTTAGTTATGGTCATTATCACAATGATAAGCCAAATAGTCTAGCACTGAATTTAAAGTTTTTTTGTATGATTTACCTGTTATGGTTTGTGGAGACAGTGGAAGGTATCACTATGGTGGGATGAAGTATGGGTATATTTTCATCAAGAAGAGTCTTATAATTAACTATATAAATTGGAGTTTTGTCTTGCGAATCCTGAGTTGGTCAACATTGAATTCATGACTCATACATAGCGATTGTGGAGTATTTCTCTTGGTCATCACTGGAGAGTCTCTTCACGTCTCATTTATAGATGTTGCAAAGTATCTCTCGATCAGCTAGGATATGTGATCTGATGTCACCTCAAGTTTCTTCAAACATGTGATACTAATTTGGACCACGAGGAGTTTCCAGTGATTCTTTTTCCTGGATGCTTTCTTGGACCATTGCAATGTAACTTACATGGAGTGTATCAAGGAAGCATATAAAGGATAGCTACTGAGGAAGCTATTCATATGCTTTTGCCATGTTAATGGGAAAGGTGAGTTGGGGTTAGGGAGGGATTGATTCTAGAAACTGTACTTGAATTTTCATCTTTGAAATATTGAGTTTATTGAAAAAGTAATTTTAAACATGTTAAGACTCAAATGTCTGGGTTGAATATGTTATGGGCAAGTACTTATGTCATATTTCATCTAAGTAGTTCGCACAGGAGTAACCCTAGGTGTAAGTAAGCGTGCAGTTTAGCAGTACTTCTCTACTATAATAATTATACAGAAGATTTCAGGTGTTTGGGAATAAAAATATAGACATAACATGTCATCTTCTGATTTCACATCATAATTCTTATATAAGAACCTGGCAATGTTGGGATAACTTTTTGTCATTACGTTTATTTGCAGGTTGGCTTGGCTCTGAAGAAGCTCTTCAAGGAGGGCATAGTGAAGCGTGAGGATTTGTTTATCACCTCCAAGCTATGGTGAGGTTCACCTTTTGGTCTGACTATTTTGAAGTGATACACTCGGCAATACAAATTCAGAAAACAACCAATTCTTGTTGCATAATTTATATTAACTGTATATGAAAGTTTTTTAACATCTTGCAAAATGACACTGCAGGTGTAGTGATCATGCTCCTGAAGATGTTCTACTGGCCCTGGATACTACTTTGAAGGATCTCCAGACTGACTATGTGGATCTTTACCTTGTAAGCATCGTAACTTGCTGGAATTACCTTTTGTTATTGCTTAATATAGCAAGATTTACAGTTCGGTCAACTGTGTTCAATGTATGTATGATGGATTATTGTGATCAAGATCCCTAAAGTGCTTCTATAATTGTGTAGAGAATCTAGAGATTATTCTAAGTTCTAGCTTCAACATCAACTATTCGATGTCCTGTTCCTCCTCGGTGGCATGTCTTACTGCTGCTGAATTTATTGTCAAAGCTCATATTTACTGGTCTTCTTCCTTCCTGTTTACTATTCATGATATCAGATGACACGTTGTCACTTCAAAGACATGTGAGTTTTGGGTTTTCTACATTGTGTCAAACCAACATTTTGGTTGTTAGTTTTAGCTTTAAAAGGGAAAAAAAAAAAAAACTATTGTTTGTGGATTTGCACCTGTATGCATGTTGTACTCAATGCTACATTAACCATTTCAAGCATTTCTTTTGTGCTGCGATACATGAACTATGGAGTTTGTCCTTGCTTTCTGCTTACTTGCATTTAATTTTAAAGTATTTTCTTTATGGAGTTGCATTTATAGGATGCTTCAATGTCTATTGCTTAGCGCTCTACTGTTTCCATACAGAAGCACCACCAATGTGTTTTCCCGCACTTTTTTTGTGTCGAGAAAATATGAGATGGAGTTATACTTTACTCACTCAAGATCTGTTTTAGTTTAAAACGTATATTCTTTGTGGATTTGCCTCTATATATAGAAGTGGTAATATAGTTTATCCTCCTAATCATTTCCTCGTATTATATTTAAAAGTATTCATATTGATTATTATGCCATGGAGTTACTTTTACAACTTTTCTTGTTGCATATTTCTTGAAGATCCATTGGCCAGTTCGGGTTCCAAAAGATAGTGCTTTCAAGGCTGAAAACTTTCTCCCGCTTGATTTGCCTGGTACATGGGGAGCAATGGAGAAATTGTATGACTTAGGAAAAGCTCGTGCAATTGGGGTGAGCAATTTTTCTTCCAAGAAATTGGAGGATTTGCTTGCTATTGCACGCGTGCCCCCAGCTGTCAACCAGGTGGAATGCCACCCTGGTTGGCAGCAGACTAAGCTTAAAGCAGTCTGTCAGACAAAGGGTGTTCACCTCTCTGTAAGTTGGCAAGTTGTGATCAGTCTTAAATTTTAGTTTACTTTAGTTTTTTTTTTTTTTTTTTTTTTCCCGTTTCATTTTTATACAGTTCCATTTCTTAAAACAGTTTCTGCTTGATTTTTTATTTTTTTTGCAGGCATACTCTCCCCTGGGTTCAGCTGGAACCACATGGATCCAAGGCAGTAATGTCCTTACAAACCCGGTGGTGACTATGATTGCAGATAAGTTGGGCAAGTCTCCTGCACAAGTTGCTTTACGTTGGGGGATTCAAATGGGCCATAGTGTACTGCCTAAGAGTATCACCGAAGCTAGGATTAAGCAGAATATTGATCTGTTTGATTGGAGTATTCCAGAGGACTTGTTAGCCAAGTTCTCTGAAATTGAACAGGCAAGTAACTCTTTCCTAATCAGTCCAAATGAATTTATTCTGTGTAGCTGCAACTGGTATTCAGATTTGAAAATTACTAATTCAGTCTTTGGGTGTGAGATGTGTAAATTTTGGTGTGCTGAAATAGGGAAACAACAAAGTCGTATAATTTATGCTCTTGGAATAGTTTGTCTGATACATGCCTTGTGACATGTACAGGTGAGACTACTTAGAGGCAATTCTTTTGTTCACCCTGAAGGCGTATACAAAAGCCTGGAGGAGCTTTGGGATGGAGAAATCTGATCATGTTTCATTCTTGCTCTGTTACAAGAAGGGGTGGGTGATTCATACATCTCTCGTGTTTTACCATATATCGTTGCCAAAAGGTAAAGACATTGATCTCGAGGAAAAAAAATGTAACATACATTTAAGATTTAGGGTTGTTTCAGATTTCATTTGAGTAGAAATGCCACCTGCAAAAGAACACAGCTAGAGATACCATACGGTAAACACGTTAATAGTTATGGCAGCATACACTTACAAATGTATGTGGAACAGACTGGTCATTACTGCTAGAAATATCTAGTGTTTGTAGTGTTGATTCTGTTGAAGCATGGAACTTTCTGTAGAGTACCTGGATGCGGAATACCTTCGAACATCAATTGGTGTTTAGTAGACCACAGATGTCCCTATAGAAATTACTGCTCCCATTGATACAGCAGGGGAGGTCCATCATTTATTTGGTAAATACATGTGCATAACCTTGTAAAGCAGATCAGCTTTCATCTTGTGATCCACAGGTTGGCTGCATCTTGAGTCCCAGTGCACATTATAGTTGACCAATTTATAATCTTGGACAGTTTTGTGTTCTTTGAGCTTTCCGGTTATATAACCAGTAATCATCAGTGTTTTCTCGCACAGCTAGTTTATGAGGGCATCTATACATATAGTGTCAATGCATTCAATTAATTCATATGTACACACAGACCTTTTTCTCTCTCAATTCCATCAACTCACCTGTGTCGTGTTCCTCTCTCTCTCTCTCTCTCTCTCTCTCTCTCTCTCTCTCTCTCTCTCTCTCTCTCTCTCTACTTGTTTGCGACTTCATGTTTAGAGTAACTAGCATTGATGGATTATATTTGGATGATGATGTGATGACATAGCTACTGCAGAAATGCTTACCAGAATTTCTCTGTCCACAGGATTTAGGTTATCTGCTAATCATATTTGGAGCAAATTATAGCAGCATGGAGTTTCTGCAACGGAGAATCCGTGAAGAAGCATTTATATGGATTCATATCAAAGACAATTCATGATCTTCTGTTTTATCTGTTTCTGCTATTGAAGCTTCTGCTTTACATTGAACATGCTTTCTCCTTGAACAATTATACATTAATGTAAGCGCCATTTATGTGTAATGATCTGTGAACAATTTATGACAATCATAGATTGATGCCAGCACGTGTTAATTTCTAGTTATTTCTTGTGGCTCAATGCTAAGTTCATCACTTCATGCAGATCTTTATTCGTAGATCTGGTTGAAGGCTGTGTTCTGATGTCCATTTCTTCCCCTAATGATCAACATTAATCTTGTAGTTAAAATTGTTAAGTAATTATGATGCGTGCTCCATGAAAACACCACTGTTTGAGCTACTTCTTTTTGCAGTAATTGGTTTTGTGTTCAATTCTTTTTGGGCGTGTTTGGATGCAATCGGAAAATAAAAATGAAATAAAAAATGAGAAGTGGGAAAACTCATTTTCCCATTTCCTTTGGTTGTTTTAAATCAGAAATGAGAAAACCATTTTCCTTTTCTCTCTTCTTTTTTACATTTTTTTCTTTTTCCTTCTTACACTAATTTTGTGATTATGTAACTCACTTATATATTAAATATATAATTTTAAAATATTAAAAATATCAAAATTATTACTGTTTAATATTTAATTAACAAATTTATTATATATTTTAATTTCTATTTGTTTTAATAATATTAATATTATTTAAATCACTAAACATTTAATTTGTGGACAACTTTTTCACTTATACTTCTACACTACTAACCGAATATCAGAAAACACAATATCCTTTTTCACTTCTACTTTCACATTACAACCAAACGCTGGAAAATTTATTAGCACAAATTTTAATTTCTCATTTACACTCTCTTTTATCCTCATTTCTCACTTGCACATTTTTCTCCAACTTGCAGCGAAACAAACATGTCCTCTGTTAAAATGAAACAATGAGGTCTCGACAAGTTTTAAAGTAATGTACAAATAACATCACAGCCATAAATTATTCCATGCATATAAATTTCTAGTGCGAGTACATAAACTTGTTGGTCTCCTTTAATGGAAAAAAGAAAAAGAAAAAGAAAAAGAACATGGAAAGAACTAAATTAGGAGAGCCCAAGCCCGGTCCGCGAAAGGGCCCGTCCTGGCCCGGTAGCCCGGAACTGCCGGCTCAAAACCCTAGTCTGCAGTTTTATTCAATCTCTGCTCGTCTCTCTCCATGGCCTTCTCCCTCGCTTTCCGGCGAGTCGCCGCCGCCGCGGCCCCCTTCGTCGCCCGTACCGCCGTCAAAGCTATCGCGGCGCCTCAAACCTCTCCCTCGTCTCTCCTCCGTGCTCTGCCCCTGCGGAACATCTTACCTCTCGCTCATCTCTCGTCCCTCTCAGCGAAGCAATCCTCCTGTGACTCCGACGCCGACCTTCTCAAAGTCTTAGACTCCGAGATCAAGTTCGCGTCCGAAGACTACAGAAAGGTCAGCTTTAATTATTCTGCCTCAAAATTTTCTCTAATTGTTGCTTAAGTTTTGTAATTTTTGGATAATTTGAGCAGCCGGAGAAATTGCCCAAAGGGTTCCCGTTCGAGATCGAAGACGAGAAGGGGACGAGTGTGATTACTCTGAGGAGGAGTTGCCAGAACGAGGAGATTGAAATCGTGGTCTCCATGCCCAATCTCGTATCGGAAGAGGGTGATGATGATGAAGAAGAGTTTGATGAGAACGAAAACGATGATGACGGTGAAGGTGCTGGGGAGGGAACGGGACAGTTCAGCATTCCGTTGACGGTGAATATCAGCAAGGAAGGGGGCATGAGCTTGGAGGTGGGGTGCACTGCTTACCCTGATGAGATTGAAATTGATGCGCTGTCGCTGAGGTGGGATAGAGAAGAATCGGAGGGGGAAATGATTGTTTATGAAGGGCCTCAGTTCAAGTAAGTGATTGCTAGTTCGAATTTGAAATTTTGTGTGTTATTAGTCCCAATTTGGTACCTTGGGGGTAAAATTTGTTACACAATGTTGGCATATGACCTAAAAAGAGATTAGATTGGAAATCAGACAAACTTTGTTTGTGAACCAACACTTAAAGCAAGAACAAGAATGAAAACATCAACATCAACATCAACATCATCAAAATCTAAGCGTTTATACCAAAACTATAAGGCTGGCTGCATGAATCTTTATTCTCTGTCTAGCTTTTTTAAGGGCAGTGAATCTGTTAAGCTAACATTTATCATACCCATTTAAACTTAATTCTTGTTCATTTTAGGCCTACCCTTTGTACTGGCTCCATATATAAGATCCTATTAAATATCCGTCTTTGTTACACATGCCCAAACTGTCTCCATTATTTCTGGTTTGACTTTTTATCCTTGATTAAAGCAATCATAATTTTCTCATCTTGTCTTTTAGGAGCAAATATTCTGACTTATCCATCTCAGAGTTCTCATTTCAGTATTTGATACCATGAAGCATTAGGTGGTTGTATAGTCTTTATTAAAAATTTGTCCTTCGATGGGTTTTCCTTGATTACATATGTAGAAGCAAATTTCAACTTTAATCATCCTGCGTTATTTCTATGAAACACATTCTCCTCACTTAAGTATCACCATTATGATGAATTATTGACTAAAGTAGTGAAAATGGCTACTGTTGTTAGTAGTTAGGAGAAGCCTCGTGTCTATGGGCAAAAGGGAATATTATTCTATTCGTAAATGGAGTTTCATCCATTTGACAATGGCTATGTGTGATTTAGGATTTAATTTTTCGTTTGCAACAGAGAGAGGCGATAATTTACTCAGTTTTAACATGAAAAGGTCATGTATTTTGTGAAGCGTGAATATAAATTGATATTATATTGGTCATATATGCATGCTGTTGGATGGTATCTGTTAACACCTAACCCAACTACTAACATAGTCCAGGGGATTTCTAGAGAAATCTTTTTGTTCAAGGGGATTTTGGGGCAAAGCACCTATGGTTTGAGGGTCTATTTGCAGTTTACCCTATTGTTATCTCACAACTAATCCCTATTTCTGGTAGAATGATGAATTTATTTACTCATTTTGATGCAGTCATCTGGACAAGAAACTTCGGAAAGCTCTCCACATGTATCTGGAGATGAGAGGAATCTCCCCGTTCACAATCAACCTCTTGTATGAGTACATGATTAACAAAGATAACCGTGAATACTTGTTTTGGCTGAAGAATCTGAGGCGGTTCATGGAGGAGTGATTAAGGTTTGAATCTTTGCCAGTATATTGCGGATCCTGCTTTTTTGTACTTCCTCCATATTCTTGACATCAAGCTTCTCTGAAGAGAATTCTTGTAAGAATGATGTCCTGGAACTAGACAATTGTTATCAGCTTAGTTAATAAATTTGTTGAAATGCATTCTTGTAATGTAAACACTGGGCAAATATCTAGTTTTGAGCTCATGAGGACTGCTTTCTACTACATCGTCACGATTAAATGAAAACAAATTTCTCTTGAAAGTAAGGTGCCAAATATTCTTAATGTCACACCTGCTAACATTATATAGTGCACACGGTGCATATACTCTTTTTTTTTTTTTACTAAATCTGTTGTTTGTTAAATTTTTCTGAAAGCTGGCAGCCATTTAACTCTGTTTTTTGCTGCTTAGTATGATTAATCAAGTGTGATTGAGACCAAAAAAAAAGACGCTTAGTGTACTTTATATTGGCATTAGCACCGTCGTTTATATTAGAGTTGCAAGTTCACAATACTGATACAGTTGACCTATACATCTCTAATGCAACAAATATTTACACATGCAGCACCGGATTTATCTGCAGCATCAGCAAAGGTGATTGCTGTATCATACAGGCTTCGAGAAGCTCCCTTTTAAGTCCATGGAGCGAAGGCTTTGGAATCAACATTAGGCACCGTGTTCTTGTGTCAGCTAATCCAGATATAGAGATTTCACGGTTGAGAGCTTGTGTAGTTTCGTCTGATAAGTGAAGACAACTTGCTCCAGATTATTGAATCAATTGCTTGCTATTCATCTCGGGCAACCGGCAGATATCTGACTGATGCAGCGAACCACATGTTTTCCTCTGGAGTTTATGCCTCTGATCACAGGTTAAAAGACTGTTGGTCTCAGATTTTTTCAGGATTTGTTTCAAATGTTTGTAGAACCTAATATGTAACTAATTCAGATATTCCATAGGGAGAACATAATATACATAGTATTCATGTCAATGTTATCATTCTTCAATTTAGCCATTTCTTGACCAGTACTGAATCCGAAATTGGATCAAAGGATCTGTATCTAATTTTCTTCCAGGAGTTATTGCAAGCACATTTATTTATTTGCTTAGCAGGCTGCATATGCAAAGTACTTGTACTGGTGTCTGGTGATGTATATGCAGTTGTAAATACTTGAAATGGAAAGAAACAGACAGCCCCCTTGAGAGTTGGCAACTGACTCTTAATTCCAATTTCCCACTCCTTTGCCCAGAAAAGGTACCAAGAAAAAAAGCCTTTTAAACTTCACTCTGTTTTTTCCCCCTCATCTCCCTTCACAAAACAAGGAGGATAAATTCGCGGGTATGTCGAAATATTTCCATGGATAGAAATTGTCTCAAGAGAAGTGGGGTTGAGCGAGTCAGACCCCGTTTCATTTTCTTCTTCTTCTTGAGATTTTTGAACACTTGGGTCGTTTCAATTCTGTCATCTTTCTCAAAATCAGCAGCTCTCTGTTACTTAATTTCTGAAGAAGTTGGATTCTGTGTTCTTTTTTCTTAATTTCGAAGAAGTTGGATTCTGTGTTCATTTTTCTTTTTGGTCTCAGTAAGAAGGGTGAACCTCAAAGTGGAGCCTGAGCATGGGCCTGTGTACTTTGAGCTCAACACTGGTGCCAAGATACCATCAGTTGGGCTGGGGACATGGAAGGCTGAGCCGGGGCTGGTCGGCGACGCTGTCATTGCTGCTGTCAAGGTGATCTTTTTCTTCACATTTCCCTAATTTCTATGTCAAGGTTTAATTTTTTTCAGAATTGGTGTTGTTTTGATGGGTTCATGGACTTGTGGGCTGAGAACTGTTTGTATAATTTTCTCGAAAATCCATTGCTAATAGGTCGGTAGAACCTCTTGGAGTTTGATAAACATGTCATTGAACTCAATCCACTCATGGCATTAGTGCTTTAATCACATCTTATAAAACCTAGAAGACCAAATTGATTGGCATGGTAAATAAAATATACATGTATCATAGTTAAGGCCAATGGAGCTAAGAAGGCAACTACTAAAAAATTCCCCTACATTGCTTAAGGGTCTACTTGTTGTAGAGGGAAGAAATCAGGTCGCCAACAATCTTTGCATTTCATCTCTAAGGCACAATATAAGATGAAAACCCAGTGAAGCTCATTAATGTTATTTCAAATTTGAAGTATAGTGAGTAAGAATTCACATATTTAAGCTGAAGATACCTGAACAGTTGGTACGTTTATTTCAAAACTGAAAATGTTCCCTCTTTTGCAGGCTGGTTATATATACACTGACTGTGCCAGAGTTTACTGCAACGAAAAGGAGGTAAGGAAATATCTAGCTATATTTTAAGCTTTTGAAACTCTTATGTTTGTCAAATTTTTTTTATCTAAGCAGAAATTTTGTGAGTTGCTCAATTTGATTCACACGGTTGGCTTGGTGCAGGTTGGTGCTGCACTAAAACAGCTGATTTCCACCGAAGTTGTGAGGCGCAGCGACCTTTGGATCACTTCTAAGCTCTGGTAACATCAATAATCTCCAAGATTATATTGATCACCCTTTGTTCCACCATTGATGTACTAATTTGATGTATGTACTTGATAACTGTATGTTGGCCATATTCCAACTTTCCTTCGGAAAAAATAAAAAGAATATATCTTAGGGACTGATTTCAATGTTTGAGCTTAGTATAGCATTTAGAAATTTATATGATGAAAATGTGAAGGACTTTCCTCTCTTGCAATATAACCTTTCAACTTTAATAAGGGTGGCAATTTGGTTGGGTGGAGGGCTTGTATGCATCGGTCAAGCTCGTGCCATTGGTGTCAGCAACTTCGCGACCAAGAAACTGCAAGACCTATTAAAGTATGCCAAGGTGCCCAAAAGTTTTCATAAAAAGGAAATTTTTTGTTGTTATAAATTTCTAGCAATGCATATGCTTGCATGTACTCATCGTGTGTGTTGGTTATGCAGGCAAGGTTGCTGCGAGGGGCCTTTGCGGGCAATGCAACAGAGAGTCCATACAAAAGTGAGAAGACTTTGGGACGGTGAAATATGACTGGAACCTGTACCGATAAATGAAAAGAAAATCTGACCTGGTTCATGCCTCCTGAAAATTGAAATCCCAAAGATACGAGGTTTGAAATTGCAATAACCCTGCATTCTTTTATTTTGTTTGTTTGTTGTTTAGGCATCTGTTTTAACCGAGGGAAGTCATGTCTACAAAGGCTTAAGAAAGTAGTTAGTTGGTTAGATTTATATTTTAGACATATAAATTCTCGATCCAGCAATTTGATTATGATCTAAAAATTTAAAAACTCTTACAAATTAATTTTTATTAGGTTTCAAATGTTCTATACTATTAAACTAATCAACTCACTATTTAAGCCGTCTATTTTTTTTCCTACTTGATGCATAGACAAAAAAATTGAAAACGCTTAATTTTTAGTTTATAGATACTTGAAATAATATAGATCAACTTCAACGGAGTGAATTTTGTATTTGAATGTCGGATGCTGGTGTTTGTATGAAAAAAGATTCGGATCCTTTTTGAAAGTACACAACTCTAACAATGTGTAGCCTACAATTGTGTGGATTAAACAGTGAAATAAGTCGATCTCACAAAACAACGAGCTACGGTGTCTTATAATAGAGCAGATTTTAAAGTTAAGAAACGAATAAGTTGGCTCGTGAAAGAAGAACCAGAAACCTCCCGTAAAGAGCATCCTCCGAAGTTAAAGGAAGAACAAAATCGATTATTGATCTTGTTACTCTTAAATGAAAGTTAAGAAAAGAATAAGTTGATTTATCGATTTTATTATGACAAAAAGGCATCTTAGAGACAAACAAGTGAAGACACGTATAAACAAAATTTTATATTGAATTAAAAGTGTAAGTTTTAAGCAGAGATTCAATTTTTATTATATAAGTACTTCTTTTGACATCCAATATTTTCCGTGTGAAATTATTCAAATCACACATGACTCAATAAATCTCACAAAAAAGAATAAAATATCTCTCGCAAAAGAGTCACCTCCAAAATTAAAATAACGCTAATTGTACTAATAATATTGTACTAAATTATACTACTATTTGACTACAAGTGAATCGCACTAAATTCATGAGGTAGATCTCTCATGTCAGCCTAACAGTAGCATAATACAGCATAAAGTTAATAGTACAATAAGCATTATTCTCTACGTTATGAAAAAAAAATTGATTTCACAAAAAAAAAAGACTAGACTTCGTAAAAATACATCCTTCAAAGTTATCTCACGGAAAATGAAAAAGATGTCTACCATAAAAGAGGAGCATCTAAAGTTTAAAAAAAGAGAATTAAGTTAATCTCACAGAAGAAAAAAAAAATCAAGACATCTCCCACAAAAGAGCAGTCTCCAAAATTAAAAGAACGAATGAGTTGTTCTAACAAAGAAGAAAGAAACAGAGTTCCCCATCTCCAAAACTCCATAACAGCACCCTCTTATTATTACCTGCAACTAACCACATCTACATTAACCATCTTCCAGATTTAGTGATCATTTCAAACCTCTCACATGAAGGGTAAATATTTCAATGGCATCACCATTCAGGGGCGGACCGAACAGTTGACATAGCCCGGCTTATTTTTCATATATTACCTTAAACTTTTTTCTATTTTGATTCTATTTCATATATTACCTTAGACCTTTTTATTTTGGTTCCCTTTTGAAAAATTTATTTCTGCTTCCGTTCTTGATTTTGTAGAGAATATTGCCTTATTCTTTTGGCAAATTCATATAATTCATAAATATATGTTATAAAAAAGTGCAGCCCACTCCTAAAATTTATTCCTGGTTCCGTCACTGATCACCAATCACCCACTTCATCCACCAAATCCCAAACCACTGCATGAAGCTAATCACCACTGACACCATCTTCGAGTGGCGGCACCTGCAAGGCGCCGGCAACCGGTGGTGGCAAAGCTCAGAAGAGGAAGATCGAGGTGGCGGGTGCTTTGGATGCTTGGACAAAAAACAATATTATAGGTATATTAATTCTCCCCTCGATCATATGAGATTGTTATAGTTCATATTTTGGAATTTGAATGCTCTTCATGGTTTTCGTAGGTGAATAAAGGACTCCATATGATGATTGGAGAAGATGACTGTTCAAGATTTGATGCTTGTGTCTTCCATTTGTTTCATGTACTGCACAAGAGTCTGTCTCAATTGTTGGTGGATACACTGATCGTACCATGTGTATTGTTGTATTGAATTATACAAATTATCTATTGTAGTGATCAGTTTCTGACATCCTTGTCATCGTGACACGTGTTCATCTAGCTCTAAATAGGTTCGTGACACATAGCCACTTTCAGAACATCGCTGTAGGAGTCTTCGGTCAATTCAAATTCCAAACGGATCGGGTAGCTAGAAACAAAAGATAAATTGTGTTATGAGAATACCGATCTCTAAGTCAAATTTTTATTTGAATCCGACAATTATGCATCGGGAGCAGATTATCTATATCTACAGTTAGACAAAGACTATCAGATGAGGAAGAATTCTCACTCATTCAGTTCTAGCATCTTCTGAGATAAGAAAACTTGATGTTTAAAGAGAGTTGGACTCTATAACCTTATTCAACCAATACCACTTGTATAAATAACCAACCCTTCTAACATGAAAGGGGATGAATCGACCAACCAATCAAGCAAGCAAGAAACGCACACTAGAGAAATTCCTCTCGTATTCGCTATTATCATAGTGGAATTTCTCTCCATCTCTCTGTGGTTTTTTTTATATTTGAGTTTTTCACGTAATTCTTTGTGTTTGTGGTGAATTTTCTTTGCTCATATCCAGAAAACTGATGCGTTGGTTAATTCCCTAAGAATTACGCACTGCATCTATCTATTGTTTGTGTCTTAAAATTTTGGAAGGGTGTCTTCTTTTTGTTTCTGTCGTGAGATCACGAACTAATTTGTTCCGGGCTAACCTATTCCTAATTCTCTCTTTGGTTCATACACCTAAGCAAGCGTATTTAATATACCACGAACTTAGCTCATAAGCTGCTATAATATTTATTATGTGAGCTAGAAAAGCAACACTGTATGTTGGAACTGCTACAATATTTATGTAACATGTTTAACTTTATAGAAACCCTAACTTCGGAGTTAAAGAGGATCATGTTGTGGGCTCAAACGTAATACTTCAAAAAACATAATTTAAGTGAAGAGGCACTTGATAATAAAATATTAATTAAATTGTTAACACAAATCAACGTGAGGGAATGAGTTTTCTCAACACGAGAATCAATGTATTGAGCCGTAGTGAGAGTGATTTTAAAATTCCATTGTTGATTTTGTGGGCCCATCGCTTTTAAGAAAATCAACAATATCGAAGATTCGAGATCAGAGAACAACCTACAGAATTCAAATCTCAAAATGGAAACACAAATGGAAGAAGCTTCATGCTATCAATTCAATGGTGACTGAGTGAAGCCCCCCACATTACAGGATCACAGCTACAACAGTGACAATTAACACTTACAGAAACACCCTCAACGCTCCCTTCGCCACTGCTCCCATTATTTTTCCTGAAGATGATCCCGAGCTTCCACTTCCATGGTGATACTTGTTCTGAAAACTACACGAAGTTTGTGGATTTTGACCATAAACACTTGGAACATAAGTAGTACGACAAAGATGAGCATACGCATAATATGGACCATAACATGGTGCATATTGCTCGTAAGGGCCATAGATTGTCCATAGTTTGATAAAATTGAACTAGACTTTTTTTGACATGGACTTGCCATCTTCATGTGAAGGGGTATTATCAAACAATGAAGAATTGAAATCATCTCATATCTTGAGTTGGTGTTTGGTGACATGTACTCAGAGTATGCCCCAAACGTTAGAGAAAGGGAAACATATTAAGTGGAGAGATCCATTACTAGAAAAATCTACAGCAAATCAAGATCGACAAAGAATCGAAGATGGCAATATTACCGCCAAAACCTCCAAATTTTCATTATTACACAACAATCCTCGCCAAAGTTATTGCATGGGTTGGGCCAGAGCGTCCTAAAGATCGCACCAGGCTCTAAACCTTGGGCCTTAAATTTGGGCCTATACCATTATAGAGAGCTTGACGATGCACTGTTGGCTATTGCTTAAACTCTATTTATGTAAGCGTTTTGCATATGTTCTGAAAAAATGGAGTATCAACACCCGTTTCATTAAAATGAAGTGAAGTATCGCCACCCGTTTCATTAAAAAGAAGTGCATATGCGTACGAAGAGTTGGGCTTCATCCATCTAATTTATGGATTATCTCTCTTTGAACTGCTTTCTTCTTTGAAAAGAAAGCTTTGGATTTGGCTTTCAAATATCCTTGTATTGCCTTACCAAGCAACATATTTCGACTTGTTCGCCATGCTTTTTTCGTCGAGAGCCAAGCTGGTCGAATCTGGTAGGGAAGGTGAGAATTTACCTGTTTTTATCACAGTTCAGAAATAGAAGAAACATCTGCCACATCAAACATCCCAAAATCAAGCTCCCTCAGTATAATGGTTAACGAGAGACCGGAAGCTCGACAAAGTATAAAATGCAACAAGATCAAACATTTCCTTTCCTTTATTTCCTCATTTAATCTTCCCAAACGACCAAACAACAGCTTAATATGCACAGGCATGAGAAGATCATCCAATGACATAAATGTTCAACATTTATTGAATATATTTCAATTAACTGCTTAACATTCAAAGAAGTATTTCAATTAAGAACAAACTCTGAAACGAGATACACCAGTGCTCCTCTCTGGAGAACGCCCGCAGCACTAAACATGCAAGTATGGCCATGGCACTGTTAACAAACTAAATTATCTTTCCCTATTTTCTCGCTAAAATGCCAATTTCAAAAAAATAATGTCTGGCACGTGTCGACAAATGTGTAAAGCTTCTTAGAGTGCGAGCTTTCAACTCATCATGTGGTTGACCTACGTCTACCGCCGTTCACCTGCCAAAAAGTCAAACAATAACTGTTTAATGTAACAATATTTTGAGGTGGATAGATAAACAAGGTGGCCAATATTACAAATCATTTTTTTTAAAACAACATTTTTAAATCCAACGATAAACCCACACATGCTACCAACAAGGCTGTTTACGAGTTTACAATGAGTTGCATGCATTCGGCAAGATAATTTGCATAGTAGAAAATTTAGGTGTCACCTGGTTTGTGTCTAATTTTTCAATGCATGTCAATACCAAGTTCATTAGCAAGCTAAATATGGAAAAAGTCATGTTACACAGTCAACTGTTTCCCCTAAAAAGAACACCATTCGTACGCTCAACATGTTGATTCTGCCTCTTACCATTCTTAGCATGAGCTTCCATTGTTAGTTATTTGCCAAGCACCTTTCTGCTATATCCATTCTGATATATCAAGGTTAGCGAATACATATAAAACCAAGATTATCTTCACACTTTTACACACCATGTAGAAGTTTAAATACCCATACAAGATGAACACTGCAAGCACCTCCAAGCCTCAACCATGTTCCTAGAATCTACTACATGCATATATTCCATAAATTCTTATGCTAGGTCATATCCAACACAAGGACAAACTTCATGGTTCGTATTGGATACTTATACAGATAATTTTGAGCATTCTAAAAGTGCATATTTTAAAAGTTAAACATGTTAGAAAATTTTGGTCATTGAATAGAATAAAAACTGTGAAAGTATGCAATACACAAGAAATTTTTAAATAATGCAATAACCAATTGAATATAACTAATTTTCCAAACCATTTACATGTGCACACCATGTTCATTTAATTATATTTTAGCCATGTTTGCTATGGGTAAGATTAATGTTTAATCACTCTGTGTCATAAAAATCCTAACAATATGAGAATTAATCTACACAACAACATACACATTTTGTCCCCTCTGTGGAAATAACTTATGAATCACATTGTTTCACTTATAAGGGAAAAAATACACGCTCTTTGCCATGAATTCAACTGAAGACGAGCACACAAGAATATTTATCCAGTTATTCAAAAAAGCAAAGAGGGAAAACAGAAAATGAGAAAGAAAGAATGGACTGAGACCTGTGAGGGTAAAAAATGAATACAGCTCACTTCAGTGGAAGAATTTTGTGGTGTAGATGACACCTTTATCACCATCCACAACCTGTCCATTTCCTCTTAATATCCTACAATTATTAGGGAGAACAATTCAGATAAAGCTGCAGAAATGCTAAAGAATTTCCATCCATGCCTATGAAGTTTTTTTATAAATTAAAATAAACACTACATAACTAGAAATGAACATTAAGCAGAAGGGTTATGATTAGAAATGTCCCTCCATTTAAGGGGAACATACAAAAACAGGTGGCCCCGAGAGCAGAACACAGTAAGCTACAAAAAAGAGTTAGTAAGGATAAAATATTAACAAATATAACAGATTCATAACAAAATAAATAAGAAATGGCAGACATAGATTCATTATAGTTAAAATGGCAGTCTAAGGTTCCATTTGTATACAATAAAACAATAAGTTCTACTTTTTGTTGCTAGTACTGAGGCTAAGCCTGCAAATCAGAAAAAAGGGACCTTTATATCTAGATCAGGTGTATTAGCGACAATCAGGATCTTATGCAATGAACTGTCATTGGGATTAACCTGAACATTTGACCACAAGACAAGCACAAGATTTAATACCTTGTTCCAACTTTTAGCCAAAAATTTCAGGAATGTTTAATAATATAGTCTCTTGATTTTGGATGAGGGGAAAAACAATGCATAATTCTGGGTTCTGTAGAAAGTGCATGATCTAAAGATCAGTAAAGAAGGGAATTGGTCTTATTTTCTTCACGCAAACAAAATTTGTCTCCACAAAAGATTGGTTCGAGGTTATGGGTTCAATAGCCAGTTTATTAAATAAGCTATAGTCTGAAACTTATAGAAATTGTTCAAAACTTGCCAAAGTTGACTGATATGAATGCATGTTAACCATCGTTTCAAAAATCGGCCGATTCTAATGTATATTAGCAATATCCTACTGGTTTTGAAGCAATATCCTATTGGATTTTGAAGTACCTGATATGATATATATGAGGGATGATATTGCCAATATTGATATTAAAACTCATTGGCCGTGCCAATGCCAAGATTTTAAACCATGATATCAGCCGAAACTTAGCCAAACCAAAATTGCATGTCAAGTTTGGATCGGTCCTCAATGAAACCGAGACTAAACGGCTGAAACTGTGATGATGGCTGAAACCTACAGGTGGCCTTTGGAATTCTTTGGCAAGAACTTTTAGTCAAGACTGTACACAATGCCATTTGTGGGGAAAGGGTGGATAATGATGATGATCAAATGATCCTAAAATAGGACAGCTCCACTACATTTATCGTGATTATGGTTGAAATATGAAACCAGACAAAATATGGTAACACTAGTTAAAAGATGTTCAAGGCAAAAGGAAAGTTATCTATTTGATTGGATGGAGCATTTCAGTTTCAAGTTATACTGTACCTGGGATTAATTCGAAGAAAATTATCTGTAAGAAACTAGCATCAGCACGTCTCCTAATCTAAATAGGTTTAGCATTTGATAATATGTAGTGGGTTGTCTTATGATTGTCATTGAAATGTTTGCTCATTTGGGTTGACATGTGCAAAGAATGTCCAGCTAATAGCAAAGTTCTCGTTAACTTTTCTGTAGTGCCATCAATGTAAACCGTGCCCCTAGATTGTTTTCTTTTACTTTCTCATTCTGTAGCTTTTACCAAGGCTTGAGTCTCAATATCGGTGTTGGTATCAGTCGTAAGTTTTTGGTATCAAACTAAACAATATAAAAAAATATCGGTCAGTGTATCGGCAAGAATCGCTGTCAGTCTTACTTGTCAATGTCTGGGGATATTTCAAACCTTGCCTTTTAAATAAAAGGTACTGCAGTTTCTATCATTCTTTGAAAAAGATAGTTCTAATACTATGGAAGTCCTCAAATTTCTAAAGGATTGCTCAGATGAGCATGTATTCTTACACCAAGGCAGTAGAAGAAGAAACCATTAACTGTAAGAATATGTAAATACCCGTAAGGGACCTAGATACTAAAAAAAATAGCATTAGCAAAATAGCACATACCATCTTGTTGTTAGCAACCCTTCAACACCAACAGGACCGCGAGCATGTATTCTACCCGTACTTATGCCAACCTTCATACAGAAGCATGATTTAGAAAATTATTATACCAGTCATCAAAACAACCATAACATGCTGTTCAAATGTACATACCTCTGCGCCCAATCCAAAACGAGCTCCATCACAAAAACGTGTGCTCGCATTGTGGAAGACAGCAGCACTGACAGGGTAAACAGTGTCACTTATATCTATTACAAATAATACAACAACAAAGTGGAGCCAACTATTCAAAGAAAACATATTATAAAAGCAAACAGTGATTACAATTAGATTGTCATAAGTCTACATGAATAAAGACTCCAACATACCTGTCAACCCGGTGGAGGAAGACCTCCGCAACTTCGCTGTCTTCAGTAATTATGCAGTCAGTATGTGCACTGGAAATATAGCAGGAACTAAAATTACATATTTTCAATATAAAATTGACATTTTAATTGACTATTGCCCCCACAAACTGATTCTGCGCGTAAGCTATTCAAGTCAATTAGAGTTAGGAAATGGGATATTCCAAAAGATACCTTCCATGCTTATTTATATGATCAATTGCAGAATGTACATCATCAACGATCTCAACTGTGCAAGCCAATGAGTTGTACTCGTGATTTAAGGAATGCGTCAAAGGTATGTCTAATTTAGCACTAGCTTGGGGTCCACCGTAAAGAGAAACTCCTGCAATGCATGTAACCCAATGATTTTAGCAAAAAATATGAAAACAAGTGATGTTTATAGATGAACCTGCAGAGGCCAACCTGTTACATTCGAAAGCTTGTAACCTTGTAATGCATATTGGATTATTCAAAGTTGAAATGCATATTGCTACATATTTCTGGTGTTATATCTAAAGATAAATCTAACTTAGCGCTTGCAGAGACTAAACTTGTAAAGGTTATCAATGATCTGTTCAAGGACCATTAAAGGTTAAGATTGCAGGGCCACATCCAAAATTTGATGGAACATGGCTGACCAGCCTTTCATATTGCAACAAAGGTGTGAATCAATATTGCAGGAAATTTCATGTTAAATTCGGAGCCGATGCCAGGTACGCATACTGCATATATGTTGCACAGGATTCGATTAAGGAGTCGTACCCACGTCAAATACATGTTTGATACTTGGATAGTCTTATGCTTGATGAAAACTTGTTATATACATTTTTTAACATGCCCTAAAACTTATAATGTATGCTAGACGTATCAAAGCTGTACTTGGATGATCGTTCCACATTTTTAATTGATTCCCAAAATAATTTATATTATTTTTCCAGGTTTTTAATATAAATCTTCTATTGTTCAGATAATAACTGATGCACATATCTTGGAAATATATTCATGCTCGAGTTAATGTGCCTTTTGTATATACTACAGATAAAACATTAATTGACACCCACATATATAGTATTATAATTGTGTTATCTCTGTAACCGTGAAGTATCCATCTTGAATACTTAAATTTTGTTGTATCTGCAGACCAGTGGTACGGTATATCTGTATCCCATACCCATACAACATAATAATGCATAAACCACCCCCTCGTTTCCACCTACCTGTACATCTAATCATTTTGAAAAATACTGTGCAACTTATCAACCCCACCCCACACCCCCAAAAACAACAACAACAACAACAACAACAAACAGAACTGGGGTAGATGCCAGTTATAAACTTTGTAGGAACATGCCTACCTTGAACTTTGAGTTGAACTATTAGATCATTAAATCCCTTATTCCCCAATAGATCCTTGTGCACAAGAAGTGTTTCCTGCAATAGCAAGCACTCAGTCAAAAGTTACGACAAACTGTCTTAGAATCATTAACATAGAGAGCAAACCAGTATTAAATTTGGACTGAAACAGAAAAGTACCATTGCATTACAGGCTGCAGGATAATCAGTCTTTGCATCCAAAACAACATGTGTTGCCATATCCATGTTGGCTAATTTGTCAAGATAAACATGACAGATTCCATCTGGACAATAGAACTAAACTTTGTCACAACCCAGAGCTTAAAAATCTAATGATTATCCAAAACATTTTTTTTTGCCCTATCCATGTCCACAAGAAGAATCTTACCGGAATGACCAAGAACCGGAATCTTCGTAGACTCCTTGATTTGAGATACAAGCCTGTTGCTGCCTCTTGGAATCACGAGATCAATGACATCATCAAGCTGAAAATAATTTGGGTGGTGAAGAATGCTGATGACAAATAAGCCAGTATAACTTCTCTTGTACCTCTAATACAAGCTCACCTTTAGAAGATCAGGAATTTCATCTCTTGATGTGACAAGTCCAATAAGCTTTTTCCCTACATTATCTGGTATAGATCCGGTAATAATCTAACAAATTAAGATATTAATACACAGATTATATAGTAAAATTTTGAGAAGACAGATAATCTCCCCCAAATATCTTAGATATTAGACACTAACCTTATGCAAGATTGCATTGGATCTCATGGCTTCTTTCCCACCTTTCAGAAGAAGGCCATTCCCACTACGAACTGCTAAAGATGCAATCTACACCATCAGGCCAAAAGAAAAAAAGTTGCTAACATGAATAAGAGATGCATATAAAATCGAGAAGAAAAAAAGTACAGAGTTTTTCTTTTGTGATAAAAACATTAAACCAGTTAGTTAGAAGTGACAGGATAATATTTAAAGGTGAGGCAATGAGTAGGGGTAGACCCATGACTGGAAGCAGTAAAAGAGGATAGTGTAGCTGCTAATTTCACAGATAGATGGTCTTTAACAGAGATTAATAAAGAAAAAGAATTCATGTAGCCAACTCCAAAAACACTGGGGATAAAAGATTTATTCTAGTTAGTGCAGACGAGTGTATCTGCCTACCCTTTATTGTGCTGACTTCTCCATTTCTTCCACTTTCTTGTTTTTCTTCTCTAGTACTCCTATTGCTTTTATCTCGAGTTGGCCAATTTCATTGTAATTCACCTAACTCTGATTTACCCTTCTCTAGTCACACAGTAAAGCATGTGTCTGCATGGGACAGCAAACAACAAATCAATTCAAACACATTCTTTATGATGCGTATTTTATGGAATTGTTTTGCCAATTTATTTAGAATAGTAGGAAGTGTGTTTATAATTTAGAATTGACTTCCAAATACAAGTAAATCAACCTTTATTAAGTACTGTCTTTTTTTAATATAGGACCGCGACTGCGACTGCATCTGTTGAAGTAATTTTTCCTTTTATAATACACAAATCACACCAAGAAGCATGAATATATGATATGAACAAACTGTATGAAGATTGATTGGCATGGTCTGAAATACAAATATCGTGTATCCACTTGAACTTTAACCAGCCCCAAAGTTTTGATAAAACTGTTGTTGCTACTTGTTGAACCTTACAAAGGACCTTACAGTTAAAAATATCTGCCTTTGTGTGGAACTCAAGCCATCGCAATTTTAGGTAATATGTATTGTGGCAACAGAACTTGGAGCATCTAATTTATGAAGTCAACTCCACAACAAGAAGCTACATTATAATGTTTCCCTACCGATGACAGGGCTTCAGTCAGTTAAAGAGAAAACAGAGAAACAAAGAATGAGGGGTTCTAACTAGTACTTTGAGGCACAACATAAAAGCTAAGGAGATGTTTGTTTGGACATAAAAGGCCGTAAAAGACCATAATTCGTAAATGACTTATGGCCCAATTACAACTACGTTTGGACCGTTATTCGTAAAAGACTAACACAACTCAATTATCACTCACTTGCAACCCAATTACCACTCACTTACAGTTAATTTTGCGGTCATGCAAATTTATATTATTTTTTATTTTAATATTAATTTTTTTAATATTTAGCATTTTTAATATTTATTTGCAATATTAAAAAATTTTAAATCACCAAATAGTTAATTTTGTGGTCAACTTTTTCACTTACGACTTACACATTACGACGACCAAACACCGTAAAACATAATACTTTCTTACAACTTTATATTACCAATCAAACACCGTAAAACTTACATGCATGTAACTCATTTACAACTATAAAAGAATTTATCAATTATAACTTACAAATTACGGTCAATTGCGACAACTAAACAAACCCTAAGTGGGCCAACTGAATGATGTCTCTTTTGCATTGCATAGGTTTACTGACTATAGAATCTCCTTTACATTTTTATCTTTACAATGATTGATCAGAGCACTCTGAGTGGTTATGTCATTTCTTAGCACAGGAGAAAAAAACAAAATAACAAGATATGCATTTTGTGTCATTCACACTATTTCAAGCAGGCTTCTAATAAGAAAATTACATCAATGATTAAATGTATCTGAAGTCCAACTTGAATATACAAAAGCTATGCACAAGAACATACTACTGGTTAAAAGAATTGAATATCGTTATGTTACCTGAACTAATGCATCAGGCCGTGACTCAAAAACAATGAGTAGAACACCCAAGGGGCACGATGTCTTCTCCAAGAGTAGTCCATCTGCTAGCTGCGTGATTGATAAATCATAGCCCAGAATTTTAAGTTAGATCATGAAAGGAACAAATTATCATAAATTTCAGATAGCTAAAATTTGCATGTAGTTAGCAATTAGCTAAATGTTTTTGCAATTAAAAAAATGGCCCAGTGATAAAATAAGGAGTTAAGATGAAAATGTTAAATTAGATCATGAAAGGAACAAATTATCATAAATTTCCGATAACCAAAATTTGCATGTAGATCGAGATAAGCTAAATGTATTTGCAACAACAAAAAAAAAGTACCGGTGATATAATAAGGAGTTATGATGCAAAATTGCTGACATGTAACATAATGCTAGTTTAAAAGGGAGCATTTTCTCAATCCAGACAACTCACCTCTGTTTTTTTGAGAACCTGGCCTATGGGATCTTCCATTTCCGCAAGTACACGTATGGAGTTCGAAAGGCTTGATACCTATAATTGATTTATAAACAAAAGTTTATCTATAAACTGGCTATCACTTCCAAACATAAAGAAGACAGGACGAACTGATCAAAAGAAGTAAATCTGAATAGGAATAAAAATAAAATTGTAAAACTGAAATGCAACAATGATTTCAATTCCTTGCCTTTCCTGGCTTCAGAGTTAGCCGAGATATCAACGATTTCTCATATCCTAACTTTTGGGCAGAAACAACATCAGCCTCATTTTCAATTCTAATTAGCTCCTCATTTGCTTCTAAAGCATCAGCAATATCCAGCAAGATTTTTTTTCGTTCGTCTGAAGATAAGCTCTGAAAAATTGATTACAATACATAACCGATCAGCATAAACACCAAAGCTGCCTCTAAACAAGATTTACAATAATATAATAAAAAAGATATTGGGAGATTTGAATAGAAATCATATTCTAAACCCATGGGAAAGGCATGAATATTGATGATGAAGAATATGAAAATAACAAAGAGAGTTCATTGCAGTATAGCTTTGGTACATGGCAAGAGTATGTATGCCACATTAGCAAGGTCATATAGAATACCTGAAGTCGTCTAGAACATTCCCTTGCTGAAACAGCCATCTCACGCGCGCTAGCTTCCGTAGGCAGTACCCATAGATGTGCATCTCGATGGAAAAGTGTGCCAATTCTCTCTCCATTAAGTACCTTGATGATGTTATCGGTGGCAAAACCACTTCAACAACAAAGAAAACAATCAAAAGCTTACTTTGGCATGTCTCCTATCAGGTAAAGGGGTTGGGGGTGCTTTCTTTTTTTTTTTTTTTAGTGATCAGCAATTTATTGAAATGGTAACTTTTGAGCATAAACTTTCCAGTCGCCTGTAATCATAAGTAAAACAGGAAAATCTTTTCTCCACTAGTATACATTCAAAATTTGAAGAGTTTATTTCATATTAAATATTAGTGCAGAAGAAAAAGTACTGTGCCATGCTGAACACGATCGAAAGTATCAGCATCCTATACTTGCCATAAGAAATATTGTAATGGTCAGAACTGACATGAAGCTGAAAGTACCTCGTAATCACAACAGGGGTTCCTCTTTCAGAACAATGAACAGCCGCCTTCACTTTTGTGGTCATTCCACCTCTTCCCACCCTGGATTTGTCTCCAAAAGTAATTTCCTTCGTATGTTTTTCCTTAATGTAAGTATAAATGAGCTTTGAACGAGGTTCACCAGGGGGGCCACTGTACAGGCCCTCCACATCACTAAGTAAGACAAGGAGATCAGCATTCAACTCCAAGGCCAGCAAGGCTGCTAAACTATCATTGTCCCAAAAGATACCATAATCATCCTGAGCAGAAGATTGGTGGCTATTAGATGAGTTGACAGACTAAAAGGTAAAATGGGTCAAAAAGATAATGGATAAAGAGATGGCTCAACAAGATTTATGCAGAAACCAAGAAAGAAAGCAGGAAATATCAGGAGCCTTCAATGTCCCTTAGCTGAATCTTTAGGCTTCAGTGTCCTGACATCTCCCGCTTTTGTATAAACTATAAATATTGATTATAGAACTGATAGAAAATAGGGAGGAAAAATATCGCCTTTTTCTAGTAAACGTAGCAATTAACTCAGCAAAATAAAAGTTTGTCTGCATCAGAAAATGCAAAACAAGAACCATTTTACTCAGTTAGTTATGGCCAAAGATTTGAATAAAAAAACAAAAGTATAAGGAAAAAACAGAAGAGTGGTATAACTCTAAGTTCTTTAACTTATTAATTTTTCACTAAACTAGTCCATTACAGAGGGCTTCAATTGCGGCCAAAGATGTGGCCACTCCTGCTGCACCTAGGTTGGATTATAATGTAAGAATGTAATTGCATTTAGCTCTTTGAATAGAGTGGTAGGGTATTAGAAACCACTTTTATTTTGACAAGTTGTATCTCAGTGAAGTAACTTAGCATAGAAAACAGTCAGCAAGCTACTATCGTAAGAGACAAATTAAAGAGAATTCCACGCGTTCACATTAGCAGTATAGAAAAATACACCTTTTATATGGATAAAAGGCTCTATTGTTGTTGTATAAAATTACCTCGTATGGAGCTCTCCGGGTACTGATCGCATCATTTTCATTGAAAACAGGGATGACTCTTAGATTCAACAATGAATTCACAGTATCAACTAGCTGCATCCTGAAACCTGGATCCTTAAAGTCCCTATCAGTCACAACAAGTTGAGATGAAGCCACATCCAGCTGCATAGAGAAATGAATTACATTGTAAGAATTTAAAAGAAGTTATCAACCTAAGTTGAAATGCAGATGCATTATAAATAATAAACGAACTATGGACAAAGTAAAATATTTATTGCAAAAAAATCTGAAAGCATGCCTGGCTGAATAAGGCATCATACAAAGCCATGAGGCCACTCTGACCAACAGCTGCACATGCCTTTCCATCCAATTCTTGCTGTGGCTTCTGTAAATCAGCAAAGCTGCAAAATATACTAGTCATTCAATATTCATGGAAACAAATCCTTAGATGATAAGATTTGTGAAGAAAAATTCAAAGTCTCTATTTAACTTGAAACTTTATATTACAAAGTAGGCTATGAACATATTTTTGCTACCTGCAGTTGACATAGTGTGTATTATTATTCAATTCTAAACCATACACCACACCGCATACACTTCCACAAATTCTTAAAGAATGCTAGTTTATTTAAAGAGTTAGCTTAAAACTGCTATTCTATGAATGAAGTAGATGGTGTAAGTAATCTAAACCTGCTGTTGACCAATCTTCTGTATTTTAGCCTCTGACGGCCAACACCAACTGCACCAGAAGTAACAAGGATTACCTCAAACCCTTGAGTGTTCAGTTCTTTAAGCTGCAAGGATTTCACATAAGGTATAAAGTAGCATAAGATCCAGAACAAGAATAAGCAAAGATTTCAGATCAGTTAAAATATACCACAGGACTCAATTAGGAATATGTGAAAAAGGTTGCCCTTTTGGTTACCTGCTCACAGAGAATTCCTAGTCTTCCAACAGCTAATCGCCCGTCACCTCTAGTGACAACAGCAGTACCAACCTGTAAAATTATGTAGAGTAATTTTAAATCCTGTATTTGAACTCAGTAGTTCTTAGCTTTTTCTTTAAGATATTCAGTATTTCTTAGAAATAAGCAAGTTCCAAGTATGTGTGAATTGTACAACTGATCTAACCTTGCAAGTTTAAAAGATTGAAAACAAGTCAATAAAATGCATACAATAAGCTACTTAGATATTTTCCCTTAAAAAAAAAAAAAAAAACGCTACTCTGATATTGAATTGATAAGCCAGTGATAAAATTTTGTGAAATAAGGATTGAAAAACAGAGTTCCTGCTTTTACTATGTGGTGATGATAACGACTATGGTACCCAAAAAAAAAAATCATAAACATAGAAATAAATAAAAAAATGATTTAACATGGAACAAAAAAAAAATTTATCTTGATTGAACGAAACAAGATTCTGGATACGTGATAGAAATAAATTGGGAAGTCTGTGTTGCGGTAAAAGTAACATTACAAATTGAAAAGGATAAAAGAAGAAGAAGAAACGACCATTTTAATAATTAGAATTAGAAAATGTGTCTAAGAAAATCAATAAAAAGTAGAGGATCTAACCAAAAGTTAATTCTTTTACTTTTACACAAATAAAACAATAATATTCATAATGATTCGCAACTACTTCCAAATAGTAATAACAGAGGCAGAATTCAGAAAAATTAGAAAATAATAATAAAACAAAAAAACCGTAATTACAATATTCATAATGATTTCACCCCAAAATTATAATATTCACAAAACGATGAAGAATCAGATATCCTGCTTTAGTAGTGCTGCTAATAATAATAACAAAATGAATACGATGATGACGACGACAATGATGATTCTAAAAACACTCAGATGAAATATAAACCATCAAAACACATGTTATAAATCCTTAAAAAAAATACATTTTAGGATATTAAAATCGAAGAAAACACGGATCAAATAAAAAGAAAAAAAAAACAGGGCGCAATCAAATGATCATAATGATGATGATACTTTCTGAAAAAAAAACGCAGCATAATAATGACAATCATGTTTTATGATCAAGAAATGTGCTTTCCTCCGCCTCCCATCGTAAATTAGGGAACAAAAAAACACAGATTAAAATGGAGCGACAGAGTGACAGAGAGATCACGCACTTTCACGATAATTCGCTTCACATCTCGAACGAAAGTCCTCGTCAGATCCATTTTGATCTAACAAACAAAAAACCAAAAAAAATAAAGGAAAAAGGGTATGAAATTTTTCCCAGCTCTCTCTCTCTCTCTCTCTCTCTCTCTCTCTGAGTGTTGTAACAAAAGAGGGAAGATAATAACAATCGGCACTTGGATGTGGACCTCGCCCAATTTATAGGCGAGGGGCGTTAGAAATGAACGGGCCCAGATTTCGCGACGCGGCGAGCGTCGAATCGCCACTCTCCCCGATGTCGTCGCCTCAACTCTCGTGATCCAGCGGTGCGGAATCGCGAGGCCGCCTCTCTCTCTCTCTCTCTCTCTCTCTCTCTGCTGCTGACGTTTACTTTATTATTAATTAATTTATTTTAAGTGCCAGTGCCCAACTTTTTTGCTCTAATCTCGTGATCCGGCAACTTTTGTGTCCCATTTTTTTTGCGACTTGTCGCGTTGTCTCGCCGATCAAATTGGAACATTGAGCTTAGTTGACACCAAGTGATTTACATTATATACAAGGCATTTTCTTTTTCTGAAATCTGAAAGATTTAATAAAGGAAACCGCATCTAATGTGATATGCCAATCAAATCTTATTGGATAACTATTATGATATATAGAGAGAGAGTACAAAACAAACATTAAGTTCCCAAAAAAAACGTAACACATTTTTAACCATTAGATGTTTGGGATATCCCTCGGAAAAGAAAATGTCATTTTGCAAAAAAATCCCCCCCTTCTCTCTCACATCTCAGCTCCCTCTCGATGCGGCCGCCACCTCCCTCTCTGTAATTGACCTTGCTTTCTTGATCTCACCACCGACCGGCCACCCACCTCCCCCTCTCTCTCCTCTCTCTTGATCTCGCAACTGATCGGCTGCCACGTCTCGCTCCCCTCTCCCTCGCCCTATCGATCTCGCCACTGACCAGCCGCCCACCTCCCTCTCTCTTCTCTCCCTCTCGATCTCGCAACTGATCACTGCGTCTCTCTCTCTCCTCTCCCTCGCCCTCTTGAGCTTGCCACCGATCGGTCGCCACCTCTCCCTCGCTTCTCTGCCTCTCGATCTCACAGCTGATCGGTCGCCACTTCTCTCCTCTCTCCCTCGCCCTCGCCCTCTCTCTCTATCGCCCCTTCAGTCGACCTTTCCGGCCGCCGTTGGAGTCGTCCCTCCTCTCTCTCACTCTTCTATGTTCCCTCTCTTCCTCGATCTCGGTCTTTCTCCTTTCTGATCTCCCTTCTTTTTCTCTTCTCGAATCCTACCTCTTCTCGCCCTGCTTCAGCAACCAATCGACAGTAGCATGGCCCACAACCATATCAATGACAATGGCAGAGCCTTTCAAAGATGATTTCTGCAAGTTTCAAATGAAAATTAATTTTCTGCTTTCCCAATTTTTTTCTAAACATGAATTTTTCTGTATTAAGGTGGAGAAATTGTGTGAAATTCAACTTTATAAATTATGTGAAAGAATTAGAATTTAAGCTTTTAAACATATGGAATGGGTTTGAGCACTCTTGCATCCTTCTCATTAGATGAATTATGAGTTAAGTTGATTTCTATTCCTACAAAAGCTTTTCTTCTTTTATTCTTTTTTTTTTTTTTTGTCTGGGATTTGATTGCGTTGGGCAAAAAGTTTGGATTTGGATCTGGGAGCTATCATCGAAAGTGTTTGAGTCATGTTTGCAAACTAGTACTATACACACACATATAGGAGTCAATGCTACTAAATTTAAATACATTTCATTGTTTAAAATAATTAAAACAAAAAATCAAATATTTTGTAATTTTCTTATCTATGAATTAATTAGGTACAAAATAGACGATAGCAAATTATAGATCTATGGCTTTAGACATACAAATTCTCGATCCGCATTTGATCATGATCTAAACATTGGAAAACCTCACAGGCCAAATTTTATTAGGTTTAAAATATTATACAATGTTAACTAACCAACTCACTATTTCAACCGTTCATTTTGTGCCTACTCGATGAATAAGTAAAAAAGAATTCAAAACACTTACTTTTTATTTTTAAGCACTCTTAACAACTTAGCAATGTACATCAATTTCAACTGAGTGGATTTTCAAATTAAATGACTTAACATTGAATTTGAATGGAAAACATTCAACTCATGTCATTCCCAAAGACCCAAATCTATCTCTCTCTCTCTCTCTCTCTCTCTCTCTCTCTTCTTTCTTTTTTGGGAATTCATCCGGGCAAACGAGGCTACTTAGCGCACCTCGACTAATTTCGTGAGGCCTGTACACCCTGCACTGAAAAGTTTTCCTACACATGCCTAAGTAAATCGCGAGAAATAAATTCTCGGATGCAAATGCCCATCAAAATATTCGGGTGATCAATTGAGGAGCGAACTCACCGTCTATATATATATATATATATATATATATATATATATATATATATATATATATTATATATATATATATATATATATATATATATATGGGGTTACTGTACCTCAACCGCCGGCTGAGAGAGTTTCTCAGCCGGCGGGACGTGACAACATCAGAGCCGCAAATCTGTCATAAATTTTGGCGGACAAAATCCTGAAAAATCCCGCCTAATTTAATGTCAGTCACCTCAACATTGTATTTTCCGAAAATACCCTCACTCACAATTTTTTACCTTATGTAAAAACATTTCCTTTCAAAAAATTTACAGCTCTAATATTTCACCTGATCATTCTGATACTATTAGTTCTATTGTTTCACAAATTTGATTCGTTTTTTTAAAAATTTATTTGCAACACATGGCGCCAAAGAAATCATCCGCCGAAAAAGGTACTACAAAAACGTTATTTTCAAAAAAATTTAGGGTTTGTGGATTTTAATACTTTTTATTTTTTTTCAGATTTATTTCCGTTTCTGTCTCTTTTTTTTTTAAATCTTGGGACCATGGTCGCAATTAAGAAAGAGATTCTGAAACTTTAGATGACGAATAAATTTTTAAATTTATAAATTTTCTAACACAACGATAAAGGTCCTTTTTTTTCAGATTTTTCATTTCCTTCTATTTTTACCATGGTCGCAGTATTTTTGAAAAAGCGATGCATATGTATGCGACCTTGCTAATAATTTTTAAATAAAATTTTTTTCCATACACTATTTGTCGACCTCGGTGCAGTTGTTAAAATTATAGTTGCAGATCTGTGCGACTTAGATCGTAGAGTTTTAAATTTTTTTTTTTGGACTTTTCTGAAACTTTATATGACGAATAAATTTTTAAATTTATAAATTTTCTAACACAACGATAAAGGTCCATTTTTTTTCAGGTTTTTTCATTTTCTTCTATTTTTACCATGGTCGCAGTATTTTTGAAAAAGCGATGTATATGTATGCGACCTTGCTAATAATTTTTTAAATAAAATTTTCTTTCATACACTATTTGTCGACCTCGGTCGTAGTTGTTAAAATTATAGTTGCAGATATGTGCGACTTAGATCGTATAGTTTTAAACTTTTTTTTTTGGACTTTTCGTTGTAGACGAATGCGACGTTGGTCGCAGTATATGATACGTCATTTGTTTTTTATTACATACTGACGACATGGGTCGCAGTTGTTTCAATATGCGATGTAGTGTCGTGCGACCATGGTCGCAGTGTATTTAACGTCATCTTTTTTTAATTCCCCGGTCGCAGTTGTTTACATTTGAGCTGTAGATGACTGCGACCTTAGTCGCAGTGTCCACCTGGGTCGCAGTTGTTTACATTTGCGCTGTAGAGGACTGCGACCTTGGTCGCAGTGTCGACCCGGGTCGCAGTTGTTTACATTTGAGCTGTAGATGACTGCGACCTTTGTCGCAGTGTCGACCCGGGTCGTTGTTATTTACATTTGAGCTGTAGATGACTGCGACCTTGGTCGCAGGATGACTGCGACCTAGGTCGCAGTGTTTTAAAAATAATTTGTTTTTTATTCCCTTAAAATTTTTAAATAATCATTGGTCTAAAGTTTTTAATTTTTCTTCATCTACAGGTAAACAACAGATGAAGGTTCGTCCTTTGAGATCGAGCCTAAAACCTATGTGCGAGTTCATAAAGAAATTCAAAAAGTACATTCAGCTCGATTTCTTAGAGGCAATCAAGAATACCCATTTGGCCCAATCTTCATGGCATTCTATAATGAGAAATTTGAGGTTGAAAAGGGTCTAAAATCAAACATTGTTGTACTGAGTATTTTAGACCGGTATGATAGGGATATAAGGACCTTTAGAATTGGGGGCAAACAAACAATAACTTCTTCCTATAACCTAAATCTGACAACGAGCGGTCAAAAAATTACCTTGTGGGGAAATAATAATAAACAATAACGAAAGTTACCGAAAGAGTAGCTTTTCATAAGGGGTATTTAGTAATTTAATTTCTTCCTATAAGCGGGCCGCAAGTTAGTGCGGTGACAAATATTGAGCCACGTCACCGCAGGCTGAGAGAGTCTCTCAGCCGTCGGCTGATATACATTTCTCTCTCTCTCTCTCTCTCTATATATATATATATATATATATATATATATATATATATATATATATATATATATAGTGAGTTGATCCCCTGAGAACGGTTCTCACGAATTCATGTGAGAACTTTCACGTGGACCGTCGGATCTGATAGAGATCTAGTTTTATTTGATTTGATCTATCAGATCCGACGGCCTACGTGAAAGTTCTCACAGAAATCCGTGAGAACCGTTCTTAGAGGATCAGCTCCCTCTATACATATATATATATATATATATATATATATATATATATATATATATATATATATATATATATATATATATATATATATATATATATATATATATATACTTGTGTCCTTCCAAAAGGATTCGAGTCCGGATCCTTCCCACTCAAATTCAACCCTTCGACATTCGAATACAAGATCCACTCCGTTGAAGTTGATCTATATTATTTCAAGTATCTATAAACCAAAAAATCAAGTGTTTTGAATACTTTTTGCCCATCCATGAAGTAGGGGAAAAATGGACGGCCTACATAGTGAGTTGGTTAATTTAACGGTGTAGATCATTTGAAACCTAACAAAAATTAGTTTGTAGGGGTTTTTAAATGTTTAGATGATAATGAAATGGTCGGATTAAGAATTTATATGTCTAAATGTAACAACCAAAATTTTATATATATGATTTCTCCTCACTTTAAATATTAAGAAAATTGAATAAAGCATATATATAGTAGTAGTCACCCCCCCATAATTTTATGTCAACAAAATTAAACTTAATTTAATTTATAGACCCACTCCCCTTTTCAATGTTTTATTTAGTTATTTGATTTTCTTTTGGGGTGACCAAAATGTTTAACATGTAGGCTCATGTGCATATATGTTGGACAAATTATGACTTAGGAAATGATAAAAGAAAGTGTAACCTAATCCATCATATCCCCTTAATCGCCAAGCTTATCCTAATAACTTTTTAGTGGTAAGTATGTATTAGGGGGAAAATTAAATGGGCTAATATTATGTAATCATCATACTTATCCTAATAACCTTTTAGAGATAAGTGTGTATTAAAAGGAAGGATTAGGTGGGCTAATGACCTTGGGAAATTGGGCTTCCATGTGGCACCTTGTGGGAGAGCTTTGGCCTTGTGGCATCATGAGGATGCACCACCTAAGTCTTGCATTTCCAAGAGGTTGACCAAGCTACCTCTTCATCTTCTTCACTCAAAAATTCTGGAGAAAAATTTCTCTCAATCCTGAAATTTCCCTTGCTTTTGTGAAGAGAATTGAAGCCAAAAAAATTCCCCCATCTCACCTCATCCATAGAAATCCAAGAGTTGAAACTAAGGTACACTCTTCTAGCTCAAATCTCTGTTCCTTACAACTCTGAAGGAAAATCTGCGGGAGGAAAGGCTAGGGCTCTGGATCACAGTTAGCAGAGCCGCGACTGAACACGGGAGCCTTCCAGTTTGCCGCGGAGCCGCGGCAAAATTTGGGAATCCGCGGCAATTCCAGGGAGAGGAGGACTGATTTTGGAGGAGGAGCTTCCTGACGGGTCGTAGAGGAAGTTCCAGCAACCTAAATCAGCCTTTTCTTGTCGCACAATCCTCTGTTCCAGAGTTTGGTAACTTTGTGAGTAAACCTAATTCCTAGGGTTAAAAATCCTTGATCCAAAGTTGAAAATATATATTTATAAATTTGGTATATGATTCTCAAGAGTAGAAATCTCTATTCTTGGGTAGTGGCTACTGTTTTTGTGACATCTTCATACTAGATGAAAATTTAAAGAGTTTTACCTAGTCTTCATGCCCATACATCATGTTGTGACAATATAAATATGTAATATACATGTTTAGCTCACTATGTAAACTTAAATAAGGGTACTTAGCCTATATGATTCGCTGTTTGGAAAAATTTGCTTAGGTTAAAATGGATTTAATGGGTGTTGCAATAGTAATGGTGATGCTATATTAACTAGATGTGGAATGCATGTGTAAAGGGATATGTTCTAACGTCATACTAAGCATAAGTGAACTAAATTGATACTTTAATTCGCTGTTTTTCCATTCAATGTTATGATGGTTAGACTACTTGGATATAACCTAATCTTGGTCCTTTATAAGAAAATGTAGGATGGAGTATTATGTAAAGTCGAACACTTGTACGAGTAGCACTCCACAATAGGCGATTAATTAACTTGAGTCACATGTTCCTTGTTCACTAAGGTGCTCGGGGAAAATACCCCTCTTTACCATGCAATATGTCGTTAAGTATTGGTAAATGATGGAATAATGCATATGTTCATATAAAATAAATGTGATGTGGTTGTGATGTCCTTATGATGTGTGGTGAATCCCAGATACATCTATGCTTTCTTTCATTGTGCATACTATTTCGGACATGACGCGTAAATTGATTGCAATTACTTGTTGTGCATATTGTATATTACCATTGCATGATGTATTTTGTGTTAAGGAGGAAGGGGCCGTGCGGGAGCCGGTGGAGGGGGGAAGACGGGGAATTGATATCTATATTTATATATATATATAAGGAGGAAGGGGCCGTGCGGGAGCCGGTAGGAGGGGGAAGACGGGGAAACTTATATACATGTATTATATATATAAGGAGGAAGGGGGCCGTGCGGGAGCCGGTAGGAGGTGGAAGACGGGGAAATTCATTTGGACTGAATGATATTTATATTTGACTGTTAAGTTGCATTTATGTATGTTAATGCTTGTGTTAAATTAAGTTATCACTTTATGCATACAACGAACCTAGTTGATGCGAGTGAACTCACTCGTGAAAACATTACACATGTGCATACATTATATCTTTGTATCTGAATATTGCTAGATGCAACCTTTGGTAATGTAGGCATGTAGACCATATTTGTATGGAGCTTAGAATGAATAATGCAACTTGTACAAACTGTCGTGTATAAGACTCATCCTATATTACTTCTTCTAAGTTGATTATCTTGTGAAATCATTATGATAATTCCCTATGATATGGGTTACTCATTGAGCTGTCGAGCTCATTGGATTTCCTTTACATCTTTTCAGGTTTGGATAAAGGTAAGGGACCCCTCTAATGGAAAGGCTAAGTTATGGATGGTTTACTTATTGTTGCATCATTTTGGTTTTGCTATATGGTATTATATGTGTAGGTTAGACCCTATGGAAGCCTTTATTGAAGAAACTGTTAAGTTGTACTTGATGTATATTTTATCCTTGTAACAGTTGGGACCTTTGTCTTGTATGTAATATTATGTGCTGGGTTGTGTATTCCCTTGGGTATGTATACCTTGAAATTTTGGATCGATGGCAAAATACGGAAATATAAACTGTTGGGATGGAACTCTTGTAATGTGATGTAAAGACTATGTCTATAATGGAAAGAACTCAGTCATGATATATGTAGTAGTTAAGGATTGGATTATGTGATATATAAGTAGGCCGATGTGCCGAAACTATTTGGTGATATATAAGTAGGCCGGGTGTGCCGAAACTATTTGGGGATATAAGTAGGCCTTCGAGCCGAAATTTTGAGTATTGTTAGTGAGAATTTCAGAAATTTTAAGGATGATGCTGCCAAAATTTTTCCTCAACTTAATGATAGTGGAAATGATGTATTGTAGGCCTAATCTTGTTGATTAGAATCTGGGGCCGTTACAATTGGTATCAGAGCATGGTTTAGGCAAGGTTAGCTTAGATAGATGTAGTATGTACGACTGACTATGGAGTCATGAATAGGTGTACTAGAGTGAGTTAGAAGTGGGATATGAGGATGGTGGTATAGTTTAGAGTATTTGGCCCTGAAATGTAGGATATTTAACTGTTCTCCACATTTGAATGTGGGTACCCGCATACCCTAGTTCAAATGGAACTTGCAAGGGGTGCGGGCCCTTCTGTAAGAAATTTCAGTGTTATGGGACACCGGAAAAGGAGAACAATCAAAATATCACATAAGTCGGGGTCAAAACCTAATGTAGGACAGTTATACATAAGAGAAATTTATGATAGATCGGCACGATCATATAAGTGGTGAATTACTATCATATCTTGATTTTATATTCATGCAAATTATTGCTTTGGGGAGAATTGAAAAGCACATCCGCTAATATAAATGTCTTGCCTCTACAGATGGGAGATTCTGAGATGTCTGGATCATCGTCGGACGGTCCGGAGTCAGAAAGTTTGAGCTGGATAGCGGATTCAATGGACTGGGAGTTTGAATCTGACGAGACCGATCCAAAGGTCATTCTTAAAAGTTCCCCAGATAATTTAAATGCAGAGATTCACATGGGGCAAGATGAGACAGATGACATTAATGAGGCAGAAAGTGCCATTAGAGATGCACCAGTAGCTGAGGACTTGGGAGTTCTACCCAATGAGGAGGTGAACCTTGACGGAAGGATTTTCGTTGGGGGTATTTGGTGGAATTCTTGCTGGGTGGAAGATATGGACCTGTACGATGATAATGAAGATTGGGGATGTGATTTGGATACTGTAGTGGAGGAAGTGGAAGAAAACCAGTGGAAGAAGGACCAATGGAAGAAGAACCAGTAGAAGAAGAACCAATGGAAGAGGGACCCGGAGAAGAAGAGCCGGTAGAAGAAGAGCCAATAGAAGACGAGGATCCAGAAGAGGAACCTGTGAGGGAAGACCAGGAGGAGAGCTCCTCGGGGTCCAACATCACCCCTTGATAGGTGTTTAGTTGGGTGACATTTTTGTTTTTGTCGTTTTTGTTCTTTTGAAGTAAAGGAATGTCGATTTACATGAGTTTATATATTTTTTTTTTTTTGTAAAGAAAGTGGTCACCAATAGTTACATGTATGAACCTGTATCCCTTTTTGACTGCATTGGTATGTTTGATGAATGCAGCCATGCTAATGTATATGTTGCTATGAAAACGCTTTATGCATAAATGAAATCAGTATTTTGTTTGTGAACTCTTCTACTTGTTATCATTGAGTTACCATTGAATATGTGCAACCATTCTTTTAGGTATTAGATGGATTTGAATTTTCCTCCATCCGATGTCAACTCGGAGGGCAACGTCCCATCGCATAGCGCAGTTGGGAGCGTCCACCCCCCGGCAAGTCAAGAAACTCTGAGTAGGCAATCTAATGCTAATCGGGGAGTACCGGACAGAATCCCAGATTGGCTGTTGCAGTTGGCAAATGCAAACAACCCCCGTAGAGCTCTTGAACAATTTCAAAAGCTCAACCCACCAGCTTTCAGAGGAGGAGTTGACCCTATCCAAGCGGAAGAATGGCTCCGACAAATTGAAAAGATACTGGATGTGATGGAATGTACTGAGACCCAGCGAGTATCTTTTGCTTCTTTCATGTTCCAAGGAGAGGCTGAGCGCTGGTGGGAGATGGTAAAAGGAGGAGCTAAGAACCTGGGAAGAGAGATCTCCTGGAACTTCTTAGTTGCAAAGTTCAATGAAAAGTACATCCCTGGAGTAGTGAAGGACCGACTTGCGATGGAGTTCCAAGAGTTGAAACAGGAACAATGGACAGTAAGTGACTATGAAGCTAAATTCACTCAGCTGTCCAGGTATGCCGAGAAGTTGGTGTCCGAGGAGGAAGATAGGACGAAGAGGTTCGTTAGGGGTTTGAGGCAGGAGATCAGAAGTAAGCTGATCCCTTTCCAACTGCAAGTTTACAGTCAAGCTGTAGAGAAGGCAATGGAAATTGAAAGGGATATGCAGGAGAATCAAGAGATGAAGACCAGAGAACTGCCCTATATGAAGCGCCCCCGGTATAGCAATGCACCGAGTTTTGGAGCTCAGTCCATGAGGCCCGGCAGAAGCACGGGATCTTCCATCATGCCCACCCAGGGAAGCAAGATGAACACATGGCCCAAGCATAGGGGATTACCCCATTTAGCATCACCAATGCCCTCCCAACGCTCCAACTTCGCAGGAAACCAGCGGTGTCCGAGGTGCAACCAAATTCACACCGGTAGTTGCGCCACCGGTAAGCAATGCTTTTTCTGCGGAAGAATGGGTCACATGAGGAGGGACTGCCCGAACTTACATGGAAACCCAGGAGTTAGCAGAGGGACGGGAAGACCAACCATGGGAATCGCCCCTACAACAGGAGGACCAGCTACCGCCTATCGACAACCTTTCAACAGAACTCGCTCGGCCATGACACAAGCATCTGTACAACAACCAGAGTTCAGGGGAGGATGAATGCAATCACTCAGCAGGAGGCTCGAGCATCCAATGCCGTAGTGGAAGGTACCGTCTATGTATCCGATAATGTTGCTCGAGTATTGTTTGATCCTGGTGCTACACACTCTTTTATCTCTTCGTCTTTTGCTACAACTATTAACATGGAATCTGAACCCTTGAACTATCAACTAGTGGTGTCAACCCCTGTAGGCGCCAGAGTGACCACTAGCGAGTGTTATAAGGGATGTAAAATCATCATAGGTGAGATGAATACACAGGCAGACCTGATCAAGCTAGGAGAAATGGAGTTTGACATCATTCTAGGAATGGACTGGTTGTCCACATATCGGGTTCATGTAGATTGTTATCAGAAGAAGATAATTTTTAAGTTGGAAGGGACTCCCGAAAGAATTTATGAAGGGATGAAGAATAAAATCAGCACTCCAGTCATTTCTGCCTTAAAGGCCACTAAGTTGTTGAGGCAAGGGTGTCAAGGATTTTTGGCAACCCTTATTGGTGAAGAAGACATGAAGATTAATATTGAAAACATAGAAGTTGCAAGAGATTATCCTGATGTTTTTCCGGAGGATCTACCCGGCTTACCCCCAGATAGAGAAGTAGAATTTTCCATCAACCTTCTACCTGGGACAAGTCCCATATCCAGGGCACCTTATAGGATGGCACCCGCAGAAATGAATGAATTGAAGACCAATTGCAAGAGTTGCTAAGCCTCGGTTTCATTCGGCCGAGTGTATCACCTTGGGGTGCTCCGGTATTATTTGTTAAGAAGAAGGACGGGAGCATGAGGCTGTGTATAGATTATCGAGAGTTGAACAAGGTCACGATCAAGAATCGATATCCATTGCCGAGGATTGATGACCTATTTGATCAACTTCAGGGTGCCAGCATATTTTCTAAGATAGATCTAAGGTCTGGATATCATCAATTAAAGATCAAACCGGAAGATGTTTCTAAGACTGCCTTTCGGACCAGATATGGCCATTATGAATTTTTGGTAATGCCATTTGGCTTGACCAATGCTCCAGCAGCATTTATGGATTTGATGAATAGAATTTTTCAGCCATATCTAGATCAGTTCGTAGTGGTGTTCATTGATGATATACTGATCTATTCAAAGAGCAAAAGGATCATGAAAAACACTTGAGGATAGTATTACAGTTATTGAGGGAGAAGCAACTTTATGCAAAGCTGAAGAAGTGCGAGTTCTGGCTAAAGGAAGTTGGGTTCTTGGGTCACATTATAAATAAAGAAGGAATATCAGTGGACCCCGCGAAGATAGAGGCGATAGAGGGATGGCCTCAACCTACTAATGTCACTGAGGTGCGAAGCTTCCTAGGATTGGCTGGTTATTACCGGAGATTTGTAGAGGGATTTTCTAAGATAGCTGCACCCTTATCCCAGTTAACGAAGAAAGGCCTCAAATTCCATTGGGGGGATGATCAGCAGAGAAGCTTTCAAGAACTAAAAGATAAGTTAACATCAGCTCCGATCCTAGCCATGCCCATTGGAAACGAAGGCTATGTTGTTTTCAGTGATGCATCAAAGTCAGGCCTGGGGTGTGTATTAATGCAAAATGGGAGAGTAATTGCATATGCTTCTAGACAACTAAGGAACCATGAGAAGAATTACCCTACCCATGATCTTGAGTTAGCTGCAGTCATTTTTGCCTTAAAATTTGGCGGCACTACCTTTATGGAGTTTCATGTGATATTTACACAGATCATAAAAGCCTGAAGTATATTTTCACGCAAAAAGAACTGAATATGCGCCAAAGGAGATGGTTGGAGTTGATGAAGGACTATGACTTAGACATTCATTATCACCCTGGAAAGGCCAACGTGGTGGCCGATGCTCTGAGCCGAAAATCTGAGGGATCCTTGGCAGTATTGTTAACACAGCAATCAGAGTTGATAAAGGAGATGGAAAGAATGCAACTTGAAATTCACATTAGAGGGCCCCGGGATGGAGGGAACCATATAAATCAAATTAGTATTGGTTTCGATCTCTATGAAGAAATCAAGGAAGCTCAAAGGAAAGATGATCAGACAGCTAAAAACTTTGAGAAAGTGCAAAGAGGTGAAACCCAAGAATTTATCATTTCCAGGGAATTGCTGAGGAAGGGAAACCGAATAGTTATACCGCCAGATTTTAAACTCAAGGAGCGAATTCTAACTGAAGCCCATTGCACTCCATACACCGCACATCCTGGAACAACCAAGATGTATCGGGATTTGCAGGCAAACTTTTGGTGGGAAGGAATGAAGAAGGATATAGCACATTTTGTGCAGAGATGTTTGATATGTCAACAAGTTAAAGCTGAACATAAGAAGCCTCCTGGACTCCTCATGCCTTTACAAATCCCTGAATGGAAGTGGAGTAACTGTTGGCCCAAGGTTACAATCAACCCATGTTTAGTGTATTTTGATGATTACAAAACATATTAGTTATTGGTACTAATATTATTTGTTGTTTAAGTGTGTTTCAGGTTTATTATCATACTAGAAGTACTCTCACTCATATACAAAGATCTTGGACTCAAATACAAGCTATTGGATTCAAGACAAGTCAAATTGGGCTCAAAGTGCAATATTGAAGATCAAGTGAAGATTGCCCATGTTGAAGTCTTGAAGACCTAGAAGCTTGTAAGTGTAGTTTTTGTTAAAGATAGAATATGTAAATTTTGGCTCTAGGATTTGCACACACATGTGTTTTGAATATGTCTATGTTTTTGAAAATGGTGTTTCTAAGTTTATGCCTTAGTTTAATACATACATGTACCCAAAGCCTTATATCTTCAAAACTTGTTTAAATACATGTATATAAACTATTTTCAGCATAACACTTAGCTTAAGATTTTTAAAGGAATTTTTATAAATTTTTCTAACTCAAAAATCTGCCCAGAAAAACCTTATTTCAGGCAGACCGGTCGACCGCAGTCGACCGGTCGCTGTGTCCAGACATGCACGGGCTGTGCATGTCTGCCAGTCGACCGACCCTAAATATCGGTCGACTGATTTTTTGTGGCCTGCTCTCTGTATTTTTCGGTCGACTGGGTCGGTCGACCGATAGAAGGAAACTGTGTTTCCTTCTGTGAGATCGGTCGACCGACAGTCGACCGGAGCCCTAACGGCTCTTTTGCCAGCAGAGACCCGGTCGACCGGCAGTCGACCGGTAAGCCTGCAACAAGCCCAACGGCTCTTTCCTCTTTGGGCATTTCTGAAAAACTGTTTTTGGGTTTCTCTTTAACAGAGTTTTTAGGAGTTGTTGGGGTGCTTTTGCAGAAGATTTTAGCAGGAAAAATCAGGGTTTTTAACCTATTCTCTCCCTATAAATAGTGGAGAATAGGCCTTAGTTATTTACCAAGAAAAAATTACAAGTTTTCATTGTTTTCAAGAGAAAGAGAAAAATAGTTTAAAGCTTTCATTTCCATTCTTTCAATTGGTTTTTCAGTTGTTGTTTGATCTCTAATATCACTCTACAACTGAAGCTTTTCTCACCACACTTCATAGTGCCAAAAATTTCATATTCTCTCTATAGGTGAAGTTGTAAAAGTGTGAGAGTGTTTGTAAAAGAGAAAGAGTGTTGTGGTCTAGTTGAGATCACAAATTTGTAATCTTTTGTTCTTGTGGAGACAAGTTCCTAAGGGGAACTTCTTTGTAAGGTGAAGCTACGGGCTTGAGGTCTTTGGAGGCCTTTCTTGTACGGGATCCTACGGGGATAGTGGAAACCCTTCACGGAGGTGAAGGCGGGGACTAGAGCTACGGGCTCGAACCTCGAAACAAATCACTTTGTTTGCGATTGGCTTGGCGTTCCTCTTGCTTATTTTCTTGCTTTAAATTACTTCCAATTTGTTGCTTGTGAACTAACTCTTATTTGTGCTATCCTTACTTGTTTACTTAACTTGCCTTCAATATTTCTTGCTACAATACTTGTGTGCATTTCATCATAGCATTTCATACTTGGAATTGTTCGATCACACCTCAATACAACACGGTTGCATTGCGCACCTCTAACCCATTTAAGGGGAATTGGGAGGAAGGAGTTCAGAACCTCGCAAGGGGTATTCGGCTCTTAGTCGTGTTTTGAGAGATCGTTGCATCCTCACTTAAGTAAAATTTAAAAAGATCATTAGATTAGCAATTACACCTATTCACCCCCCCTCTAGGTGTATTTCAATTGGTATCAGAGCTTGGACTCTAGGATTTGGCTTAACAACCTTAGAGAGATCCTTTTATTGCTAATCACTTCATTCATTTCCACATAGTAAACATGGCCGATGGAATTAAGACCCCACCTAAGTTTGATGGACTTAACTTTCCCATATGGAAGGTTAAGATGACCGTGTTCTTGCAATCTCTAGGTAGTCGAGTTGCAAAGGCCGTGACTAAACAATTTAGTGTACCCCCCGGTGATGAATCTACTTGGTCCGAAATTGAGACCAAAGAGTTTGATGCCAATGCTAGGGCTCATTATGCACTCCTACAAGCCCTCAATGATGATGACATAGCTAGAGTCATCCATTGCAAATCCGCCTATGAGATTTGGACCCATTTGCTAGTAACACATGAGGGGACATCACAAGTGAAGAGGGCCAAGATAGACCTTCTTCGGTCCCAATATGAAAATTTTTGCATGCAAGAGAATGAAACCATAGATGATATGGTTACTAAGTTTACAAAGATTACTAATGGTCTTGCTTCTCTAGGTGAAGAAATCAACAATGACCAAAGGGTGAGAAAGATCATCCGGGCTCTTCCTCCATCATGGGAAGTGAAAGCTACAACATTGAAGGAACTCAATGACAAAGATGAGATTGAGCTCATTGGACTCATTGGGAACTTGAAGACCCATGAGATGGAGAGAAAGGCAAGGGAGGACATGGCACCTACCAAAAAGAAGACCATTGCCTTCAAAAGTCATGCTACCTACTCCGACGAAGATGACGAAGAAGAAGATGACGAGGAGCTCTCACTTCTAGTCAAAAATGTCCGGAGGATGTACAACAAGGCAAAGTTCCAAGGAAGGAGGAGATGGCAAGGAGGCAAGGAAGAAAGGAAGATCACTTGCTTTAATTGCCAAAAGCCGGGACACATAGTAGCGGAGTGTCCGGACCAAGTGAAGCCATCTTCATCCAAGAAGCCATACAAGAAGAAGGCTATGAAAGCAACATGGGATGACGAAAGTGAATCCGAGGAGGAGATCGACACCGCCAACATGTGCTTCATGGCAAATGAGAGCACAAGCAAGGTATCCCCCTCAACTCTTCTTGATGATGATTTATCCATGGATGAGCTAGGAGAAGCTTTTATGGAACTTTCTAGCAATTATGATTTCTTAAAGAAGAAATATTTAAAAATGAAAAAGGATAATGAATCTCTTAATATTCAAATTGTAAATCTTTCTAAAGAAATAATGATTTACATTCTTCTTTAGTTTCCACTAAAAATGATTTTGAAAAATATAAGATTGCTTGTAAAGGAAAGACCCCATTTGTAGATTCTAATGAGATTGCCATGCTTAAGGAAAGATTAGACTCATTAGATGTTGTTTTGAAAAAGTGTAGTGAGTTTGATAAAAAGAAGATGGAGAATATGTTTCCTAAGAAACAAGCTCCCAAGAAAAATGTTCATCATGCTCATGTTCATGTTCATGCTACACAACCTAAACAACATGGTAAACCCCCAAAGCTTGCTCACACTTCACATACACACCATGCATTTATGTATAGGAAAGTGTACTCATGTTCACATTGTGGACGGAAAGGACACTTAGCTAATTTTTGCTATGATAGACTAAGTGCATCATCTCATAATGTTTGGGTTCGTAACACTAACTTTCAAGGACCCAAGAAAGTTTGGGTACCAAAGTCAACCATTGTTTTAAATGATGTAGGTACTCTCCAAAGCTCAAAGACGTAGAGGTTTATGGTATCTTGATAGCGGTTGCTCAGGCACATGACTTGGACATCAACAACTTTGCAACCCTATCAAGATATCATGAGGGTGGCACCGTCACCTTCGGAGATGACGCCAAGGGTAAAATCATCGGTATTGGTAATGTAAAACTTGGCACCTCTCCTTTAATTGAAAATGTTGTTTTAGTTGATGGCCTCAAGCATAATCTCTTGAGTGTTAGTCAACTTTGTGATAAAGGTTTTGATGTTGTTTTTGATAATCTCTCTTGTAAAGTGATTGATAGAACTTCTAATGTTTGTGTATTTTCCCGGTTTTCGTGAAAGCAATGTTTATATGATTGATATGTTAAATATGTCTTGCAATATAACATGTTTAAAAGCCCTCGATGACGACTCTTGGTTGTGGCATAGGAGATTAGGCCACGTTTCATTTGACCATATTTCTAGGCTTAACTCTAAGGAAATGGTGAAGGGTATTCCTTCATTGAACTTTGAAAAGGACCGAGTTTGTGACGCATGTCAATTTGGGAAACAAACTAAGTCCTCATTCAAATCAATTAAGGATATCATGTCATCACGTCCATTAGAGCTAATCCACATGGATTTATTCGGCCCAACACAAACCAAAAGTTTAGTGGGAGTAGATTTGCTTTTGTTTTAGTAGATGATTTTTCGCGTTTTACTTGGGTTTATTTTCTTGAACATAAAAGTCAAACCTTTTCATATTTTCAAGCCTTTAAGAAAAGAGTTGAAAAGAAAATGACTCCTCAATAATTAAAATAAGAAGTGATAGAGGAGGTGAGTTCATTAACCTTCCCTTTACCACTTTTTGTGAGAACATGGAATAAAACATGAACTTTCTTGTCCTAGAACTCCACAACAAAATGGAGTAGTTGAGCGGAAAAATCGTACTTTGCAAGAGATGGCTAGGACAATGTTAAATGAATATGGTCTACCACATTATTTGTGGGCCGAGGCCGTTCATACTTCATGTTACATTGCAAATCGTGTTTTCCTATGTAAAAATACTACTAAGACTTCTTATGAGATGTATTTTTCTAGAAAACCTAATGTTTCTTATTTCAAAGTGTTTGGTTGCAAATGTTTTGTTTTAAATACAAATATTAATTTGGGAAAATTTGATGCTAGATCATATGAGGCTATTTTTGTAGGTTACTCAAATACTAGTAAGGCTTATAGAGTCTTCAATAGGTCAACTTTGACTATTGAGGAATCTATTCATGTTAAATTTGAGGAATCTAACAAGTTTGTTAAGAATTGTGTAGAAATTGATGCTTTAGATGAAGGCTTGGAGAAAGTGACCTTGGAGGATGCTTCTACCATGGGAGACAAGCCAAAGGATGGTGATGGAAGTGAAACCAAAGTGGAAGAGGCTCAAGGAAATGAACATCAAGCAAATGAAGAGGAGCCCTCTCAACCACTACCAAAGGATTGGAGATTCAATCCTCATCATCCCAAGGACCTCGTCATAGGTGAAGTATCAAAAGGGGTAACCACTCGCTCTAAGATTCAAGATTTTTGTGGTAATTTTGCTTTTATTTCACACATAGAACCTAAAAATGTCCTCGAGGCCGAGGCCGATTCATATTGGTTGCTTGCAATGCAAGAGGAGCTCAATCAATTTGAGCGCAATCAAGTTTGGCACCTTATTCCTAGGCCCCAAGATAGACCAACTATTGGCACTAAATGGATCTTTAAGAACAAGTTGGATGAATCGGGTAATGTAGTTAGAAACAAGGCTAGGTTAGTTGCCCAAGGTTACACTCAAATCGAAGGGATCGATTTTGAAGAAACCTTTGCACCCGTAGCACGGCTCGAAGCCATACGGATGACCTTAGCATATGCCTCATTTAAAGATTTTAAGTTATTTCAAATGGATGTAAAAAGTGCTTTTCTTAATGGTTATATTGATGAGGAGGTGTATGTTGAACAACCCCCCGGGTTTGTTGATCCTACACACCCTAATTATGTTTATAAATTAGATAAAGCATTATATGGTTTGAAACAAGCCCCTAGGGCTTGGTATGAAAGATTGTCTTCATTTTTGCTTTCAAATAATTTTAAGAAAGGAAAAGTAGATAAAACATTATTTACCAAACATGTAGATCAAGATATCCTCATAGTTCAAATTTATGTTGATGACATTATTTTTGGATCTACTAATGTTTCTCTTTGCAAGAATTTTGAATCATGCATGAAAAAGGAATTTGAGATGTCTATGATGGGGGAGCTCAATTTCTTCCTTGGACTTCAAATCAAGCAACGTAGTGATGGGACATTCATCAACCAAGCCAAGTACACCAAAGAACTTATCAAGAGGTTCGGGCTTGAAGGATCCAAAGTAGCAAAGACTCCCATGGCAACCACTACAAAACTTGACAAAGATGAACAAGGTAAGGAAGTAGACATCAAATTATTTCGTAGCATGATTGGTAGTTTACTCTATCTTACGGCTAGTAGGCCGGATATAATGTTTTCCGTATGTTTATGTGCACGTTTTCAATCTTGTCCTAAGGAATCACACTTAATTGCGGTAAAACGCATAATTAGGTATCTTAAGGGCACAATTGATTTAGGTTTATGGTACCCGAAAACTAACCAATTTACCATGACTAGTTATTCGGATGCCGACTATGCCGGTTGTAGGGTAGATAGGAAGAGCACAAGTGGCACTTGCCAATTCTTGGGCAATTGTCTTGTATCTTGGTCTTCCAAAAAGCAAAATAGTGTAGCCCTATCAACCGCCGAGGCGGAGTATGTAGCGGCCGGAGCTTGTTGTGCACAAGTTCTTTGGATGCAACATACTCTTCTCGATTTTGATTTGCATTTTGATCATGTTAAGATTTATTGTGATAATACTAGTGCTATTCACATGACCAAAAATGCTAATCAACATAGTAAACCAAACATATAGACATTAGATATCATTTTCTTAGAGATCACTTTGAAAAAGGTGACATTGACATAGATTTTGTTTCTACCAATTTTCAACTTGCGGATATTTTCACAAAACCTTTGGATTATGCAAGTTTTTCTTTTATTTGTGGTGAATTAAATGTTTGTAAAATTGATACTTAAAGTATTTTAGTTGTTTTTGTTTTGGTTTCTAATATGTTGTTTTGTTTTGTTTTGTCTTAAAATTTTTTTTTACCCTTTTTGATGTATGACAAAAAGGGGGAGAAAATGTATGGGGAGAAAATATGTATATGGAGAAAAATAAATATATGAGTTTCTTGTTTGAGTTTTTATATGGTGATGACCTTGTTGAAAAATGATTTTTGTATACTTACATAGTTTTTCATATTCTTGTCAATATATAGCATTGTTTAAGGGGGAGTTTTTCAAGCTTTTCCTCTTTATTTGTTTAATAACTCATATGTTTTGTCATCATCAAAAAGGGGGAGATTGTTGGCCCAAGGTTACAATCAACCCATGTTTAGTGTATTTTGATGATTACAAAACATATTAGTTATTGGTACTAATATTATTTGTTGTTTAAGTGTGTTTCAGGTTTATTATCATACTAGAAGTACTCTCACTCATATACAAAGATCTTGGACTCAAATACAAGCTATTGGATTCAAGACAAGTCAAATTGGGCTCAAAGTGCAATATTGAAGATCAAGTGAAGATTGCCCATGTTGAAGTCTTGAAGACCTAGAAGCTTGTAAGTGTAGTTTTTGTTAAAGATAGAATATGTAAATTTTGGCTCTAGGATTTGCACACACATGTGTTTTGAATATGTCTATGTTTTTGAAAATGGTGTTTCTAAGTTTATGCCTTAGTTTAATACATACATGTACCCAAAGCCTTATATCTTCAAAACTTGTTTAAATACATGTATATAAACTATTTTCAGCATAACACTTAGCTTAAGATTTTTAAAGGAATTTTTACAAATTTTTCTAACTCAAAAATCTGCCCAGAAAAACCTTATTTCAGGCAGACCGGTCGACCGGCAGTCGACCGGTCGCTGTGTCCAGACATGCACGGGCTGTGCATGTCTGCCAGTCGACCGACCCTAAATATCGGTCGACTGATTTTTTGTGGCCTGCTCTCTGTATTTTTCGGTCGACTGGGTCGGTCGACCGATAGAAGGAAACTGTGTTTCCTTCTGTGAGATCGGTCGACCGACAGTCGACCGGAGCCCTAACGGCTCTTTTGCCAGCAGAGACCCGGTCGACCGGCAGTCGACCGGTAAGCCTGCAACAAGCCCAACGGCTCTTTCCTCTTTGGGCATTTCTGAAAAACTGTTTTTGGGTTTCTCTTTAACAGAGTTTTTAGGAGTTGTTGGGGTGCTTTTGCAGAAGATTTTAGCAGGAAAAATCAGGGTTTTTAACCTATTCTCTCCCTATAAATAGTGGAGAATAGGCCTTAGTTATTTACCAAGAAAAAATTACAAGTTTTCATTGTTTTCAAGAGAAAGAGAAAAATAGTTTAAAGCTTTCATTTCATTCTTTCAATTTGGTTTTTCAGTTGTTGTTTGATCTCTAATATCACTCTACAACTGAAGCTTTTCTCACCACACTTCATAGTGCCAAAATTTCATATTCTCTCTATAGGTGAAGTTGTAAAAGTGTGAGAGTGTTTGTAAAAGAGAAAGAGTGTTGTGGTCTAGTTGAGATCACAAATTTGTAATCTTTTGTTCTTGTGGAGACAAGTTCCTAAGGGGAACTTCTTTGTAAGGTGAAGCTACGGGCTTGAGGTCTTTGGAGGCCTTTCTTGTACGGGATCCTACGGGGATAGTGGAAACCCTTCACGGAGGTGAAGGCGGGACTAGAGCTACGGGCTCGAACCTCGAAACAAATCACTTTGTTTGCGATTGGCTTGGCGTTCCTCTTGCTTATTTTCTTGCTTTAAATTACTTCCAATTTGTTGCTTGTGAACTAACTCTTATTTGTGCTATCCTTACTTGTTTACTTAACTTGCCTTCAATATTTCTTGCTACAATACTTGTGTGCATTTCATCATAGCATTTCATACTTGGAATTGTTCGATCACACCTCAATACAACACGGTTGCATTGCGCACCTCTAACCCATTTAAGGGGAATTGGGAGGAAGGAGTTCAGAACCTCGCAAGGGGTATTCGGCTCTTAGTCGTGTTTTGAGAGATCGTTGCATCCTCACTTAAGTAAAATTTAAAAGATCATTAGATTAGCAATTACACCTATTCACCCCCCCTCTAGGTGTATTTCAGTAACATTACTATGGATTTTGTGACTGGACTCCCTAGATCCCCGCAAGGTTATGATGCCATCTGGGTGATAGTCGATCGACTTACCAAGTCCGCTCATTTTCTGCCCATACGAATAAACTATTCGATGGATAGATTAGCCCAGATTTACCTCCGAGAGATAATCAGGATTCATGGAGTCCCTGAGACGATTGTGTCAGATCGCGATCCTCGGTTTCAGTCAAGGCTATGGATCAGTCTGTCCCAAGCTCTGGGCACCAAGCTACACCCAAGTACAGCTGCTCATCCGCAAACCGACGGACAATCAGAAAGAACTATACAAATATTGGAAGACATGCTGAGAGCATGCGTGTTGGATTTTGGGGAAATTGGGAAAGATACCTATCGTTAGTGGAGTTTGCATATAACAATAGTTATCAATCTACTATTGGAATGCCGCCATTCGAAGCCCTGTACGGCAGGAAGTGTAGATCTCCGATTTGCTGGGAAGAAATTGGAGACCGAACGTTATTCGGAGCCGATATAGTGGTAGATACAACGGAGAAGATCCGGATGATAAGGAAGAGAATGAAGGCGGCCCAGAGTAGACAGAAGACATATGCGGATCGGCGCCGAAGACCTTTGGAGTTTGCAGAAGGCGACAAAGTTTTCTTGAAGGTATCACCAATAAAAAGGGATGGTACGGGGTGGCAAACGGAATAAGTTAGACCCCCGATATATTGGACCCTTTGAAATACTGGAAAGAATTGGACCTCTGGCATATCGGTTAGCTTTACCACCGGAGATTGAGAAAATACATGACGTATTTCATGTGTCCCAATTACGGAAGTATGTGCCAGATCCGAGCCATGTTCTTAGATACTCACCACTGCAGCTCCAGGACGACTTGTCATGTACTGTGGAGCTGGTTCAAATCCTAGACAGGAAGGAGAAACAACTGCGAAACAAGGCAATCCCTTTAGTGAAGGTTTTATGGAGGAGTAAAGAAATTGAGGAAGCTACCTGGGAATCAGAGGAAGAAATGATGCAGAACTACCCGCAACTTTTCCAAGGTACGCCAGGCTTCGGGGACGAAGCTCTCTTTTAGGAGGGGAGAATGTAACAACCAAAATTTTTATATATATGATTTCTCCTCACTTTAAATATTAAGAAAATTGAATAAAGCATTATATATAGTAGTAGTCACCCCCCATAATTTTATGTCAACAAAATTAAACTTAATTTAATTTATAGACCCACTCCCTTTTCAATGTTTTATTAGTTATTTGATTTTCTTTTGGGGTGACCAAAATGTTAACATGTAGGCTCATGTGCATATATGTTGGACAAATTATGACTTAGGAAATGATAAAAGAAAGTGTAACCTAATCCATCATATCCCCTTAATCGCCAAGCTTATCCTAATAACTTTTTAGTGGTAAGTATGTATTAGGGGGAAAATTAAATGGGCTAATATTATGTAATCATCATACTTATCCTAATAACCTTTTAGAGATAAGTGTGTATTAAAAGGAAGGATTAGGTGGGCTAATGACCTTGGGAAATTGGGCTTCCATGTGGCACCTTGTGGGAGAGCTTTGGCCTTGTGGCATCATGAGGATGCACCACCTAAGTCTTGCATTTCCAAGAGGTTGACCAAGCTACCTCTTCATCTTCTTCACTCAAAAATTCTGGAGAAAAATTTCTCTCAAATCCTGAAATTTCCCTTGCTTTTGTGAAGAGAATTGAAGCCAAAAAATTCCCCCATCTCACCTCATCCATAGAAATCCAAGAGTTGAAACTAAGGTACACTCTTCTAGCTCAAATCTCTGTTCCTTACAACTCTGAAGGAAAATCTGCGGAGGAAAGGCTAGGGCTCTGGATCACAGTTAGCAGAGCCGCGACTGAACACGGGAGCCTTCCAGTTTGCCGCGGAGCCGCGGCAAAATTTGGGAATCCGCGGCAATTCCAGGGAGAGGAGGACTGATTTGGAGGAGGAGCTTCCTGACGGGTCGTAGAGGAAGTTCCAGCAACCTAAATCAGCCTTTTCTTGTCGCACAATCCTCTGTTCCAGAGTTTGGTAACTTTGTGAGTAAACCTAATTCCTAGGGTTAAAAATCCTTGATCCAAAGTTGAAAATATATATTTATAAATTTGGTATATGATTCTCAAGAGTAGAAATCTCTATTCTTGGGTAGTGGCTACTGTTTTTGTGACATCTTCATACTAGATGAAAATTTAAAGAGTTTTACCTAGTCTTCATGCCCATACATCATGTTGTGACAATATAAATATGTAATATACATGTTTAGCTCACTATGTAAACTTAAATAAGGGTACTTAGCCTATATGATTCGCTGTTTGGAAAAATTTGCTTAGGTTAAAATGGATTTAATGGGTGTTGCAATAGTAATGGTGATGCTATATTAACTAGATGTGGAATGCATGTGTAAAGGGATATGTTCTAACGTCATACTAAGCATAAGTGAACTAAATTGATACTTTAATTCGCTGTTTTTCCATTCAATGTTATGATGGTTAGACTACTTGGATATAACCTAATCTTGGTCCTTTATAAGAAAATGTAGGATGGAGTATTATGTAAAGTCGAACACTTGTACGAGTAGCACTCCACAATAGGCGATTAATTAACTTGAGTCACATGTTCCTTGTTCACTAAGGTGCTCGGGGGAAAATACCCCTCTTTACCATGCAATATGTCGTTAAGTATTGGTAAATGATGGAATAATGCATATGTTCATATAAAATAAATGTGATGTGGTTGTGATGTCCTTATGATGTGTGGTGAATCCCAGATACATCTATGCTTTCTTTCATTGTGCATACTATTTCGGACATGACGCGTAAATTGATTGCAATTACTTGTTGTGCATATTGTATATTACCATTGCATGATGTATTTTGTGTTAAGGAGGAAGGGGCCGTGCGGGAGCCGGTGGAGGGGGAAGACGGGGAATTGATATCTATATTTATATATATATATAAGGAGGAAGGGGCCGTGCGGGAGCCGGTAGGAGGGGGGAAGACGGGGAAACTTATATACATGTATTATATATATAAGGAGGAAGGGGGCCGTGCGGGAGCCGGTAGGAGGTGGAAGACGGGGAAATTCATTTGGACTGAATGATATTTATATTTGACTGTTAAGTTGCATTTATGTATGTTAATGCTTGTGTTAAATTAAGTTATCACTTTATGCATACAACGAACCTAGTTGATGCGAGTGAACTCACTCGTGAAAACATTACACATGTGCATACATTATATCTTTGTATCTGAATATTGCTAGATGCAACCTTTGGTAATGTAGGCATGTAGACCATATTTGTATGGAGCTTAGAATGAATAATGCAACTTGTACAAACTGTCGTGTATAAGACTCATCCTATATTACTTCTTCTAAGTTGATTATCTTGTGAAATCATTATGATAATTCCCTATGATATGGGTTACTCATTGAGCTGTCGAGCTCATTGGATTTCCTTTACATCTTTTCAGGTTTGGATAAAGGTAAGGGACCCCTCTAATGGAAAGGCTAAGTTATGGATGGTTTACTTATTGTTGCATCATTTTGGTTTTGCTATATGGTATTATATGTGTAGGTTAGACCCTATGGAAGCCTTTATTGAAGAAACTGTTAAGTTGTACTTGATGTATATTTTATCCTTGTAACAGTTGGGACCTTTGTCTTGTATGTATATTATGTGCTGGGTTGTGTATTCCCTGGGTATGTATACCTTGAAATTTTGGATCGATGGCAAAATATGGAAATATAAACTGTTGGGATGGAACTCTTGTAATGTGATGTAAAGACTATGTCTATAATGGAAAGAACTCAGTCATGATATATGTAGTAGTTAAGGATTGGATTATGTGATATATAAGTAGGCCGGATGTGCCGAAACTATTTGGTGATATATAAGTAGGCCGGGTGTGCCGAAACTATTTGGGGATATAAGTAGGCCTTCGAGCCGAAATTTGAGTATTGTTAGTGAGAATTTCAGAAATTTTAAGGATGATGCTGCCAAAATTTTTCCTCAACTTAATGATAGTGGAAATGATGTATTGTAGGCCTAATCTTGTTGATTAGAATCTGGGGCCGTTACACTAAAGATATAGATCTAACCAACTCACTACTTTCGCCCGTCCATTTTGCGTTGCTTGATGGATGGGCAAAAAGTATTATAAACACTTGATTTTTGGTTTATAGATACTTGAAATAATATAGATCAACTTCAACGGAGTGGATCAATGTATTCGAATGTCGGAGGGTTGAATTTGAGTGGAAAGGATCCGGGCTCGAATCCTTTGAAAGGACACAAGTCTATATATAAATATATATATATATATAATTTAAAGATGAATGAATTAAAAAATGCTTCCTTTTCTCGTCGTCCACATTAGATGTTCCACGTGTCCTCCCGCTAAATGTGCTGCAATCTTTGGCGATCCTAATTTATATTTTAATTAGCTTAACTAGGGCTGCGTGTACAATGCACGTGGCCCTGATTTTCTCACCATGTCCTGTTTGTATGCTCATCATGTCCTTCACGCCAACCGAAGCTCAGCACGAGTTCTTTGTATCGCATTTGGATCTTCCCTCTCAATAGAATATCCGTTCTCAAAGGACGCATACTCACACATAAGGACAAATCCCTCTCTTTAATTATTCATGATTAATTCATAATTAATTCATTTGCCGTGGAGTTTTGGTGTTTCTGCGGTGATAATCATGCGACGCATCTAGCTCTGTCGCTGTTGTTAGAGTAACATGCAACTCTAATCATAATGTATTAACTATTAACCAATCAAATCTGAACATTATTAGCATCTCAAGTCTGATGACTGCAAAATAATACAAATCTAACTTAAAATTAGATTCTTATTCTTAATTTACTATATAAAAGGAAACAAAAAGTTCTTAAACTAATTCTAATACAATTACTACTCTATGACTAAATGTCAGAACTCACATTCTGACTTTCTCATTTGGACGAGGATTTGAAATATGATTTTCAACGAAGCCCTGTGGTGGTTAGAAAGTGGCTCACGATAGTTAATTACATGCGAGATGTGCAGGTGGGTGGCTGCAATGAGGCTGCTTGATCAATCAAAGTAGCAAAGTTTAACTTCTCTTGGGCATGTAGCTAAACGTGCCCGCAATCAAGCAGGAGACGCGGGAAAGCTGACGAGAGGGAGAGCTGATCAGGAGCAGCACAGTGACTGATTGACGTCTTCACTTGGGATGATCAAATTTGAATTGTTTAATTGCTGCAATTGTCCTGTTTGTTTGTTTGTTTGCTTTAGGGGAGAGAGACAGAGAGAGGATTTCTTTTCTTTGCTTCTTTCTGGTGTTTGATTTTTGAGGAAGGTAGGGTAGCTTGAGGAAGAAATGAATAATTTTTTTGCTCAAAACTAGACTGAAGAGGATGATGGCGCGAGAATCAAGATCACAACAATAACAACTAAGCCATTTGTCCAAATATTTGAGAATCAAGACCATTATATTTATTTTTTATTTTCCCTTTCTTTTTAACTCTATGGAGAGAGAGAGAGATTACTTGTTAGTTTCAATTCTCCTCATCACCTCTCCATCTCCTTCCCGCCATCCATCTCCTTCCCGCAATCTCTTTCTTGTCGTTAATCTGTAAGAAATTAAAAGAACTTTAATGCGGATTAAATTGCCATGGATCTAGAATCAAAAGCATCTCAAGAAGAATTTAAATGCATATTCAAACAAACAAATTCCATACCTGAAGCCATTAGTGGAGAATGGATGAATGTTGAAGAGGACCTCGATTCTTTCTTTGATCCTGCAATAACCCTAATGCCAAACCCTTCATCTCTCTGATCCTTCTCTTTTCACAACCCTTGCAATTATGATGGATATATCTCAAAAGAAATGAGAGAGCGTTGTTTTCTTTACAGGAGGATAGATGAGGGTCTAACATTTACAAATAACCCCCTGAGATAAAAACCCATCATGGCCCCTTTATACCTTATGTGATTATTAACTTATATAAATGTAACTTTAATATGGGCATCTATAATATCAGTTAACCTTAATTAGGAATCCAATTGAATAGGGTAGTGGGCCACTTAATCTTTAATGTGAGATTAACATTCTCCCACTTGGACCACTAGCCGATTATGTTAAAACTTAAACAAATAAAAGAAAAGACTCATTTTCAAAAAAAATTTGACTCCATTGGATTCCATACTGAAAAACTTTGACACGTGATCACGAATTTAAAAACAACAACTGATAAGCCCAAATAATGAAATACTGTAATACTGCAATTAGCTTGGACCACCAATGCGAGTCATAGCGGTTATACAACATCTATGTCATACTCCCTTCTATGTACCACAACATTGATAACCCTTACTAATTGAGTCCATAACCAAAATGACCCCTGTAATTGTCTTGTTAAGACATTTCCTGTTTAACAAACATCCATACATAATATGTGCACACATAATTGGATAATAGGAAACACAGAAACAAACTTTTATTGCGCAATATTGTCAATTATATGTAACCCCCTGCTCTCCGGTGTACGTATCACAGTATCGGTACGCGCTACGACGTACAAAATTGATTTGACCTCCATGGTAGTCCGATTGAGCCGATTTCAATTTCAAAAATCATTTTCTAATATTTTAGATTTTTCAGGATTTTCTGGAATTTTTCTGGACTATTTTGGAAAATCTCCGTAGTCGGTGTCGACCGATACCGATTACGGCCTTCCATTTTTATCTCACAAACGGAATACAATTTTGAGAATCGGCTTTCACCGTGTGCCTTAGAATAGTATTATCTACGTTTGGATATTTTTGGGGATTTTTCAGAATTTATCGAAAATCCGGCCAAACCGGTGTCGCCCGTATCGGCGAGACACTCCGGGATTTTTAATTTGCAAACCGGATTGAGTCTTGCCAAACCGTCTTCAACTTACGTCTTAAAATAATATTTTCTATTTTCTGTAATTTTGGGTACCGTTCGGAACTAGTCGAATATTAGGCCAATATTATAATATTAAAATATTAAATTTTTAACCTTTTTCTTTTTCTTTTCTTTTCCCTTCTCTTCTTCTCTCTGGCTTCATCCAGAGAATTCCCACCGCCTTAACCCATCACCGCCTCTTCTCTCTCCCCCTTAATTTAAATTCTCTCCCTCTCTCTCCTTCCCTCTTTCATTTTTACACAACTCTCTCTCTCTCTCTCTCACTCTCCCACTCTCTCTCTCCTCTCTCTCTCTCCTCTCTCTCCTCTCTCTCTATTTCTTCCCAAACCACTCTCTCTCTCTCTCCCTCTCTATCTGTTCTTAGCACCGGACCACCGCCGGCTGGGTGGTGCCGGCCTGGGCGACCGCCGGCGAGGCGGCGCCGGCCAGGGCGACCGCCGGCTGGGCCACCGTCGCCCAGCCCCCTCCCCCAAATCTTCTCTCCTCCACTCTACAGGTCACTCGACGGCCCTGGAGCGCCGGAGCAGCGCCGGCGCCGGGTAGCGGCGCCGGCCAGGCGCGCGCAGACGGCGGCCGCGCGGGCGGCGGCCGCGCGCCGGCGACGGCCGCAGGCGACCAGCAGCAGCAGCTCAAAGCTGCTGCTGTTGGTGTTCTCTTTTTGGGTGAAACCCAATAGGGTTTGGGTTAAACCCAAACCCGACCCATTTGCATCAAACCCGACCCGTTAAGGTAAAATTACATGTTAGCCCCTGTAAGATTTTTAATTACGTTTAGGCCTCTAAAAAATTACAAATAGCCCCCTGGATAATTTCTGTTATTACATATTTAACCCTATTTTATTTACTTTCAGTATTCGGGCGATAACTGGAGCATCCGGACTCCAATTCGGGCGATTCTGGATCCGTTGCGATCGTGAGAACGAGAGCTACAGTCCTGTAGCCAGTTTGTGAGTGTTTTTATTTATAAATTATCTTTTTAGTTTATTAATTGCACTTGATTGACTTCTTGATATAAAACATGATCCGGTATATCCTAATTGGTAAACAATATTAAAACACTGTAATAAACACGGTATTTAGTAAATGCCTGACTGATCTCGAGTATGTCTCGTTCCTGTACCACTGACACCCGGCCACCATAGCCCCATAGGCTTGGACCCTATTATGTCATGCATCGTGACACAGTTACCTTACATACTGCTCTACAGGTACGCTAGGACACTACACCGTCATTATACACGAATGCGAGATACTGTTATTTCCTGCACTGCTATCATCCTTACATGGCTATCGTAGTTTAAGAGACGGACATGATATTATTTTATACACGGATCACTGTTAGGACATATACGAGTGATGCACCGATATATTGCTACACATATAGGTTCCACTGATACACGGATATAACCATGCACGGCTACTGCATTTCATATTAGCATGATCATCATACACATTTATGTTATGTTTACATATTATGGTTACACATGCCTGTATGGTTTCTCTATTCTTGTCATATAGATCCCGTTCATGCTACATGTATTATTGTTCTATTCTTGACATATGGATCCCCGTTCATGTTACATGTATTATTATTTCATGTTACTGTATTCATGTTATAGGATTGTTACCTGTTACTGATATGGATATTCCTGTTACTGGACATGAGAGCTGTTGATATGCGATATGTGGACTTCCACATCTATTGATTCTGTTATATTGTTCCCGTGATATTGTTCACGTTCTATTGTTCTCGATATATTGTTCCCGATTCACGTTATATTGTTCTATGCTATCAACAGAGCTCTGGTCCAGTTATCATGTTACCCGTATCATGTACTGTTATTGTTCTTGTTACATTGGATACTTGACATAACAGATCATAATGATAACTGGGGATGGGGGAGACTTGATGGTTGATTAGATCTTATCGGATGATGTACTGGATCCATATTGTTTTCCCACTGCAGGGGACGGTAGGAGGGCTGCCTACCAATTGCTCCATGAGCTCTTGTTACTTGATTCATGCTCCCCTCTTAGCGGAGGGCCCTGGTCCTGGCAGCCAGGGGCTTGTTTAAGGCCGTGATCCCGGGTATGCACGGGATACACCTACCCGATAAGAGCTCCTCGACCATGAGTTTCCATTTAACATAATCAAACAGTATGCACAATAGTGACGTCGGGAACGCTTGTGTAACACCCCATTCCCAGTATACGTGCACAGTTACGTATCCTGATTTTTGGTGCATTTATTATTATTATTTTATTTTATTTTATTTTCTGCTATTTAAATACTTACTCATATAGCAGTACTGCATGATTTGATCTGTTTGGTATTCAGATTTGACTGATTTTAGTTTCAAATATTATTTTTAATATTCTAGATTTTTCATGATTTTCTGGAATTTTTCAGAATAAAATTGTAAATCTTCAAAACCGGTGTCGACCAGTATCACTGGTTGATTCCAGGAATTTTAATTTACAATTGGAATCAAATTTCCGGATTCTACTTTCACATTCCTTCTTAGAATTATGTTTTCTTCCTTTGGGCATTTCTGGGAATTTTCAGATTTTATCAAAAATTCAGCCTACCCGGTGTAGACACCGTTCATAGTAGATTCCACGATTTTTATTTTGAAAATGGAATTGAATTTCTGAAAACCGATTTCACCAAAAATCTTTATATAATATTTATTATTTTTGAGAATTTTTGGAGAGCTTTCCGAGACACTTTAATTTTTGGACCTTTCCGGAGTCCTCGGTATTTTCAGATACCGGGAAATCATTCAACTACTTCACTCTTCTCTTTTCCATTTTTCTCTCTCCTTCCTCAAACGCGAGCTTCACCAGCTGGGTTCATCATTAATGCAGCCACCCTCTCCATGCTGCATTAAATGCTATGGGCTGACTCAACTCAAGTCCAAATCACCCATGCCTTGTCCTTTTCTTTTGAAACGCAGGGCCTCCTTGCGTTTTTCCTCGGACGCAGCCTTGAGTTCCCGCGTTTGCTCTATATTTGCCTAAACGCAGCCTTGGGACATTGTGGACGCAGCAATCTTTGGAGGGAAAGTGATAATGGCTTATTATTATATTATTTTCACCTTATATATACATGCATCCCCATCTTCTCTCTCTTTCACTTTCTCATCTCCTTTGTTTCCTGTGAGCTCCAACAGCAAGCACACCACCACCAAGCTCTTGGCC